>JAAEAF010007094.1:0-19810 GCA_011037195.1 Triatoma infestans
CTCTCACAGAGAGCAGATAGATCTATACTAGTGTATTACAAGTAGCATGTTGTTTTTAAATTAGTATTATATCGGCCACTGATCTCTAACCATCACATTGTGTGTGTGTGTTTCAGTATGGGCACTTTCATATTTAGTGAATGTTCCATATATTGTTATTAATTAGTTAATAGTTAATTTCCTGTGTTGTATAATTGTTTCTATTCTCACTTTTTTTTTTACAATTTTAGCACATGTGTTGTGTTTCTCCGTTTGCCACCCCATGATGCTGTGTGCTCACCATGTGTGTTCTTATTGATTTATGTGAACTTTATTTATATAAATCGATTTATATTCATCGTTAAACAAATGTTCAATCTATTGAATCGTTCACCATCATGTCTTCACAGGTATAGTTATTATTATGGTTACTATTACAGTTTAATGATAAATAAAAATCTGACGTGGAGACACTTAGAATACTACTTTCACTTATTGCAGTTTACGTATTTATTATTGAAACATTTAATTCAAATCTATGATTTTATCCATCTCAACATGAATTCATTTCTCATTCATCGTCAGAGTAAGGCTCAATCTATTCATGTAGACAGATGACTTTAACTTAATGTTTGTATCACGGGTCAAAGTGGAAGATTTTAAGGTTATAGAAGTATGTTATCGCATTTATTATATCAGGAAAAAAATGATTGCAAATTATTATTTTTCTTTTCTACTGTAACACACGTGGAACACATAATTTTATAACTTTATAAAACCTTCCACATACAATCAACCAATATGGTGCGTGATACTAACATTAAGTTGAAATTTTGTTTTGGTGTTCGTTACGACCGCTGTATTCAATGTTGAAAATTGGATTTTGAGGTTCGGTCATACAAAAGAACTCTTTTTAAATTTCTACCGACGTTTCAGCAAATTTATTGCCTTCTTCAGGGTCTGTATTTAAAAAATTGACTGTACCAACATAAATACGACTGTAAAACTAAAAAACCGACTGACATGACTACAGCACTAAGGAAACTGCATTGTATGCAGTTTTCAAATTGTAAACATGAATTTGACATAGAAAACACCTAAATTCTCTCCATCAACAATAATAATAAAAAATGAAATATATTGAAAATGATTCATATTAAAAAAGATAAATTATCTATTAATTTTAGAACAGACACCAAAAACCTATCCCTCAATTATAACAATCTCCTGGAATTTCCAAAACAACATACAGACTAAGACACGGTTTTCCCATCCGCTCTCCTATGCCTTTATAAACCTTCACCCATCCAATGTCCGTAACACTTGGTGATGGTATTTCACAGGTTAAACTAGAGTAATTACTACAGTAATTCTAACTGAAAATTTTTGTAAGTACATTTCCTAAGTTATTTACTCTTATATATGCATTGTCAAAGTTTTAATAGTTGTGATTTAGTTTAGTTTAATATTGATCTGTTCTACAACAATAGTTTAAAATAAATTTAAATGTGCTATATATATCGTACTTTTTATTTACTTTATTTTAAAAAAATTTTATTTTGAAAATTTTTTTTTTTTATTCATATTTTATGTTGTTTCTATTTTTTTATTGATTTGTATTAAAACCTTTGTACAGACTCTGAAGAAGGCAATAAATTTGCCGAAACGTCGGAAGAAATTTAAAAAGAGTTCTTTTGTATGACCGAACTTCAACATCCAATTTACAACATTCAATACAGCGGTCGTAACGAACACCAAAAACTTAAATTAATTACATTTTTCACAGTTTTGCTCCATTTTCCCGAAAACGATTCCTCCTATAATTTCCTTTAAAACTCATTTTAAAGATATAAAAGTTTTATTTCAAAACATTTAATCCGGAAATATTCATTTTTGGATTTTCTTGAGTGCATAGAATGGAATATTCACTGGAACTATCCTGAGAAGTGGTATTTGAAGAAATTCTACTTTCGAAAGTGCGATTTTACAAAGAAATGTTTTTGTATTTTTTTGCCATTTTCTAGAATAGTTCTTCATTATTTTTCTCTTTTAAACATAACTTTCTTTAATTATTTATTACAAACCTTTTACTCATTCATTCAAAATAATTTTATTATATGCCATAGATCGTAACCCCCCTCCCCCTCTAATTAGAGCAGTAAGCACAAAATTCAACTTAAAAATAAATTTATCAATTTGAAACTAGTCTAGATTTTTTTAAGTCAGGTTTTTTTTAGATTTAAGCCAGACATAATTTAAGGCGGGCCATATTATGTCTAGATGCGTGATGTCAAAATTTGTTATATAATTATTAATAAAATAAAAAAAATCAAGATCCTTAGAATTAGAGAAACAAACTATTTAAAACAAATAAATAATTAAAATTATAAATTATTTCAAAGTGGGTAAAAATTTACCTGTTTGATTCCACAATCTTTATAATTGAATTTCGATGAAGTTTCAAAAGAGTTCACTCCTCAAACCTGAAATAATTAAAATTTTGCAATTAATAAATATTTCTAAATTAAGATTTAAATTGATCAGCTGATTGCTTTATTATAAACAAGACGCGAAGTTTTTTTAATGCAGATTTAAATTTAAATTTTCTCAAAACTACGTAGCCTTTTTTTGCCTAATTTTATGCAAACGGATAATTTTGAGTGTTTCTCTCTTGATTTAAAACAGTGATCTGCATGTTAGTACTTCTATCTTTATTTTGAAACATTTTAGTTTGCAGTGTATATAACCTATATTAAGTGACTTAATTTTTAATTCTAATTTGTGTTATAAGTCTGTGGACTTCAAAAACTATTAAACTACCATTGATTTAGAGAAATGAAAAAGAAAACTGTAAGTAGTAGTATAGTGTAAATAGAATTAGTAATTGTATATAATAATAATTGTAAATAATTTTTCTGTATTAATAGTGTACATAGGGACTTAAAATACTAACTCTTCATTTATTTATTTTCCTCTGTAATGAGTGAAACTAGCGACATCTCCACAGACAATGAGTGTATTTCGTCGGTAACTCTAAAAAAATGGACCTGAACTTCAGGCAACTTGCCTAAACAAAATAAAAAAAAAGTCAAAGCCATAATCCCTAACACCAAAACCTCTGTCAAGCTGCAAGGGAACAAAAGCTCACAATCTTCCAAGGAACAAACACCTTTCAGTCCAACTGTTTTTCGTCAACCACCAATGGCAGTCTTAAAGAAACCAGTAGCGACCGTGACAGCCCCGCCGGGAGTCCTATCAAATAATCCATTTGCTCCTCTTGCTGATCAAGAATGTATGGAGGCCACAACGTCCACCACCCCAGTACATGTCCACAAACCTCCTCCTATATATGTTAAGAATGTCAACCAATATGCAGCACTATGTACTGCATTATCACAGTTACGACAGATTGATACTTTTTCTTGCAAAGCACGGATTACTGACTTAGTAATTAATGCCAAAACGAGTGACAGTTACAGACGCATCATCAGATACCTCAAGGAGAATAACGCCGATTATCATACCTTCTAACTAGAAGAAGACAAGGCCTACAGGGTAGTCATTCGACACCTTCATCAAGTGTGCCCGTCGAGCTCATCAAGCAAGAACTCACAGAGCTCGGTCACACAGTGCGAACCGTTACTCAGGTGATACATCCAGTCACCAAACATACTCTGCCACTCTTTTTTGTTGATCTCGAACCGCGACCAAATAACAAAGATATTTTCGATATCGGAACTCTTCTTTACTCAAAAATTAAAGTTGAGGAACCACATAAGCAACGAGTAATAGTACAGTGCAAGCGTTGTCAGGAGTATGGTCACACGAAAAGCTATTGTCAGCACAGACCAAGATGCGTAAAATGTGCAGGGGACCACATCACTCAAGATTGCGGTAAGTTGCCTAACACTCCAGCTAGGTGTGCACTCTGCAACGGCGACCATACAGCAAGCTACAAAGGTTGCATGATTTACAGAGAGTTGCAACGAACTCGAAGACACCCTCCTGTATATGAGCACCCCTCAGCCCATCGGAGAACACAACAGCCTGCCAATCAGATGCCACCATCACCTAACCAGACAGGACACTTACCTCCTCTGCATTCTTCTGTAAATCCTAATCTGTCATACGCAAGTGTGCTCGCGGGACCTCAGCCGCCTCCTGTTCCTCCTCAAGTTTCCACTCCCTCTGCCACAGGAGACATCAACACACTTCTTGGTACCTTCTTATCTGATTTTAAATCGCTCATCACACCTCTGATATCCCTCCTCACAACCGTGATTTCCAGGCTCCTTCCCAATCAAGCACCATAAGGACTCTTATCCAACATTCTCTCACCGTTCTTCTATGGAATTCTAATGGACTAACAAATCGCAGGCAAGAACTAGAAATATTACTACATGACAAACGTATTGACCTTGCCCTAATAACTGAGACACACTTCACGGACAGATCAAGGTTTTTCATCACTGGCTACACAGCATACAAGTCTAATCATCCCGACGGAACAGGCCATGGTGGAACCGCTGTACTGGTTCGCAATTCCTTGTCACATTTTCTAATACCTTACAATACTAAACCGTTTCTACAGTCTACCGTCGTCTCTCTATTGTTGGAGCCATTTTCCTATACTTTTGCTTCTGTGTACGGTCCTCCTAATCATACAATCAAGCAAAATGATTTCTTATCCCACTTTTCTTCTCTCGGTCCTAACTTTATACGCGGCGGCGATTATAACGCAAAGCACCCTAGCTGGGGCAGTCGGGTAGCGAATCCGAGAGGCCGAATCCTTCATAATATTCTTAATCAAAATAGTTATTTCTGCTTATCACCACCACAACCTACTTACTGGCCAACCTCTCCTCGCAAAAGACCGACCTACTTGATTTCTTCATCTGTTCTAATATTACGTACGACCTTACATACTGATGTATATACCTTAAACGATCTGTCCTCCGACCATAGCCCCGTCTTACTGACACTAGACATTCACCCAAAACAAACACCTCAACTACCGACACTTATAAATGGAATTGTGGACTGGGAGTTATTCCGACAGACTCTTGATCAGAAATTGAACTTAAACGTGCCTTTAAAGACCCCACAACAACTAGACGATAACGTAGAATATTTGACTACTTCTGTTCAACAAAGCATCTGGCAATCTACTCAACATACTTCACCTAGGACTACGCAATTACCTTCAATCTACCTACCCACTTAAGACATTTAATAACCCGCAAACGTCGTGCGAGAGCCCTTTGGCATCGCACCAGATACCCTTCCCATAAAAAATTATTTAACGAACTGACAAGAGAACTGACGAAAGAACTACATAAATATTACAATGACCAGTACTCATCTTACACACAATCCTTAACAACAGAAGACAACTCACTTTGAACAGCTTCTAAGAAAATCCTCAAATACAGACAAACCTCTCACCCACTTAAACGTACAGACGGTTCTTGGGCAAATCAGACGAAGAGAAAGCTTAGTGTCTAGCTGAACATCTTTCCACAGTCTTCATTTCTCACCCCGATGTACAAGACTCACATCATATGGAACGCATCCGCAACGAACTGGACATCCCTCTCCCACTCTCGCTTCCTCCTAAACCATTCACTCCAAAAGACGTAATGAATATAATTAACTTTTACTACTCCGCCTCCAAACTGAAATAGCATCACTAAATGTCATTCCTGAACACCAATTCGGTTTTCGGAGTTGCCACTCGACTGTTCATCAAATGCATCGCGTTGTAGATACAATCGCTACCTATCTGGAACTGAAGCAGTATTGTCCAGGAGTCTTCTTGGACATATCTCAAGCTTTTGACCGAGTATGGCATATGGGATTACTTTACAAGCTCCAGGGCATCCTATCTCCTACTTATTATCTGATACTTAAATCTAATCTCACTGATCGTTTCTTCCAAGTCATTCAAAGTTCATCATCATCTGTTACTTATCCAGTTCTAGCAGGAGTTCCTCAAGGGAGCATTCTTTCACCTCTACTATAAACTATCTTTACAGCTGACTTACCAACTCATCCAGATACAATTACTTTTAAATTTGCCGACGATACTGCAATTCTTTCTTCTCATGTGGATCCCGTCATGGCAACTCATGCTCTACAATCTCATCTTCATATTCTTGAACCTTGGCACCGGCAATGGAGGATCAAAGCAAATGAACTTAAATCCAAACTTATAGTATTCACGTTAAACAAAAAAACTCCTCCTCCTCTTTACTTTAACAATATTATCCTTCCCACTGCGAACCAAGTACTATATCTCGGACTATTTCTTGACAAACGACTAACATGGAACCCTCACACCACACTGAAACGAACTGACGGCAATTTAAGGTATAGAATGCTAAAACGACTACTTGACAAACGTTCAAAACTGACTTTAAGGAACAAGAAAATGCTATACACTGCTCTTTTAGCCCCCATTTGGACATACGGCATAGAACTCTACGGCACTGCAACACAATCCAACCTTAACCGACTTCAAACTCTACAATCTAAGATCCTAAGAACAGTAGTCGATGCTCCCTTCTACGTCTCCAACCAACCTTAACAATCCATTTATCTCAGAGCTAGCCAAATTTCGTTACACAAAATTTCACTCCAAACTAAATTGTCACCATAATCCTCTGATCCAAAATATGTCCACCACAGAACACTGCCCAAAAATCCTAATAGGAGGCTGAAGCGGCAGTGGCAACACGACTATCTTAACGTATAACGCCGACCTCCTAGGGTAGCTGCTGTGTAAGCTTGCCATAGTGGCAACTAACGGCTTCCATCACTGGATGGTCGTCGTTCATATCACTCATGTAACATGTACATATGAAATTAAATTAAATTTAAAAGAAAAAAAGAGGAGCTGGATTTATAATGGAGTTGATGAGAAGAGAACTTGGGTTGATTAATTAGACGAGATATGAAGATACTGTTATAATATGGCTCTAAGCTTACACAAACTGCACTGGACTGTAATGATTTTATAGAATGAAGGAGTAGAGTAGAGTTATGACACGATGCGATGTATGTTGAAACTGATAGATTGATTTCTCACTGACTTATATACAGGTTCTCCCCACTCTAGCCTGCTTAAGTCAGAGAGTACCAGAAAGAGTCTGTTTTTCTCTCGGTCGGGCTTGGCTCTCTCTCTCTTGCCGTTACAATTAGCTAACTCCAGTTGGAAGCGCAATTGACTAGCAACGGAGTCCGAGGTTCAAGTCCAGCAGTACTGTTCTTAGATTTCTCGTCTTAGGAGAAGCAGCCTCGTACAGCTGACTGATCGGTAAAAGGCAGGAACGAAAGTAACATTGTTCGGAGAAGGCTCAAATCTTTGGAATAGCTTTATTGGCCTAGAGGGGCTTTGAATGGCCTAAAGATTGGCCCTCCCCACAGACATTGAAACAAAAATTTAAAAAAGAGGTATTTTTTCTTCTTTTTTTTGTAATATTAAATTTTACATACATGTATATAATAAAACATATGTTTTTCAGCATATATTTTAAGAAAATTTCTGTTAAAAGTCCTCACGCGTTGGTCTATTGGCTAGCGCACTTGCCTTTCGTGCGAGAATTCAGGGTTCGATTCCCGTTAGGCCAAAGTCGGTCTTGATCCGACCTAGCGCCCTAGGTAGCGAAGGCCGCAACTAAACGGGGTGGGAACTGCGGCGTGCTTACCACACGCCCCCCTATTCAAATCGCCGTCTGGCTAGCCTTGGCCCTTCGTGGACTGTTGCGCCATAGGGTTGGGATTTCCATTAAAACGAAGTTTGATTAAAAACAATTGATTGTTCAATATCTTTTCTAATTCGTTCTACCATCGATAATTAAAATAGCATTTTAATAAAGGTGATCTATGATATTACTGGAGGATAACAATGTAACCACTTTTGTACCTTGGTTGGTAGGTGGGTATTTATCTTCCCCACTTCCCACTATATTAATGTCAGGACAAATATGTAATATTTGTGTTTAAACAAAAAATTTATTACAAGGAGCAAAACAAAGTAGTGTGAGTGTTTCACACCTGACTTTTATTTTTTTAAGTTCAAAAGTTTGTTCTTTGGCCTCTGCATCATTGTTTGGTTTGAATGATAAATCAATTTCGGTTCAAAGAAACCAGTTGATATTTTTTTTAAGAAATTCAATGAAAATTCAATAAATTTACGCATCCGAATCCCCCCGATTCACCTCTAACTTAAAAATTTTGGCTTATACTTTAATTCTAATCAATATTATACAGACGATGTGGTCGTATAAATAAACGGGCTAATTTAGCTAATTTGTGTTAATTTAGAAGAAACTTAACGTTATCCCCCCCTAAAATACGTCATCTCAAAACCTCCCTAAAATGAGAAATTAAAAAAAAACAACAGTCTGAACAAAAAAATACTTTTATAATAGTTTTATGAGCAAATTTCTTTGAAAAAAAAAATTCTCAGAATATTAATTCAATGCAGAGATGTAGGGATATTTGCCCTACTTTATAAAATAGATTAAGTGCCTTGCAACCATAATACAGCTCAAAGAATACTAGTTTAAGGCCCAGTTCTATCTCTAATGTACACCAACAATGGGGTAGATTTATGGTAGGAATATATGTCATAGGTTTAAACATATGGAACGTGAGTTCATACAAAGGTCAACTCATCATAAACAGAATTAAAGCCCTAAAAACTTTATATATGTACATATATTATGACAGTAAAATTCCCTGAATTGTATTAAATTTTTTATAAAATCAATTTGCAAATATATAGTCACCAGAACGCTGTAAATTTTACTTTCAAATATAACAAAAAAAAGAAAATTAATTACCATTAATTAAATTTAAATTACTCGATTAAAATTAAAAGGTAAAATTGCAGAACTATTATTTATGCAGATATGAGTCATTTGTTTATTTATTTATTTTTATAATTAAGATTCGCTAGAATCAAACTCTCTATAGACTCTAGAGGAAGTATCCAATAAACATTTATAATACGCTGAATCAAAATTTGAAACGTACTATCTACAAATTCGACGAAATAGGGTACTTAGCTGCTGATGGGATGTTGTAGTTATTTAATTTACTTTCTTAAAAAATCTGTTAAAAAAAAAAGTGATTGGTAATGAGGCAATGATATAAACAAAACTTTATTGCATACAATTAATTTTTTTTAAAAATGAGCTTCTCGTTTATTGGATCACAGGAGATTTGTTACCATAGTACGGTTTGTGTTTTGGATGAGAGGGTATGTAACACTAACTTAAAAGGTGTTTGTATCTGCTCGGACAACCAAGCTGCGCTGAAGGCGCTGAGTTCATGTGTCGTCAATTCCAGGTTGTTGTTAGAATGCTCTAAAAGACTGGAAGAACTTTCTTCTCTGAAGGATGTGCTTCCCGCCTGGGTACCAGGTCACGTGGGAGTTTTTGGGAATGAGAATGTGGATGTTTGCCAAATTAGGCGCCTCTCTCCCTTTCATTGGTCCCGAACCTCCTGTTGGCGTGTCTTCTAGCACATGTCTGTCAGACTTCCAAATATGGACAGCTTCACAGTATTCATGGATGAGCTCAGCTGGTTTTCGACAGTCCAAAATGCTCATCGGGGGTCCGGATAAGGCCATTAGTGAGACGTTGCTGTGTTTTTTCACGGGCGCTCTCAGACATCTGGTTGATCTCTTACTGATTGTGGTTTAAGGAACATCTCTACATAATGGGGCTCATGCCGGATCCATTTTGTACAGCCTGTGAGACAGAGGAGGAAACACCCACCCATCTTATGACTGATTGCTTGGGTTGTAGGGAATTGGGTTCAGGACCTTTGGTCGGAATTGGATGTCTGTGGAAGAGCTTAGGCTGTTTCCCCTTTAGGTTATTGTCCGATTTATACGGACTGCGATGAATCTGAGATGGATTAGATTCGGGTCTGGATTTTTGTGATAGACCCGGCTTGTTGTTGTTTTTCTTGGGGTAGCTATATGGGCCCAGTCGGGCTTTGGATAGCGTAGGGTTTTCCTGTCCACAGACAAATAATACATGGTATGGTAACAATGTCGGTCTTTAATGGCGAGAAGGTCCACCTCGAGCTTGAATTACAGCCTCCACTCTCCTCGGCATAATCTTAATGAGTGATTGAATGAAGTCACGGAGAATTTCTTCCCATTCTTCAATTATCGCAGTACGCAACTCTTCATAACTGTTAGGATCCACACCACGTGACCTAATCCGCCTCTTGAAGAAATCCCATACATGTTCAATGGGGTTTAGGGGATTAAGATAGCCAAGGGGATTAGGATCGGGGATTGAGATAGCCAAGCCATTCTCGTAACTTCATTAGCTGTGAAAAAGTTGTTTACAGCCCTTGCCCTGTGTGACGTACATTGTCGTCTACGTAAACAAGAGACTGACCAATTTCTTGTGACAAGGGAAGCACTATTGCATATAGAGCATTGTTTAAGTAGCGCTCCGCGACCATCGTATGTTTCCCAGGACGACAAGGGGAATTTCGCGATGTAGTGAAGTCCCACCTCTTCCAGAAATGGGGCCGCCTAAATATGCATGGATACCCGACACATTGTTTTCCAGAAATCTCTCCCCTGTCCTTCTCCAGGTTCTCACACGACTATCATTGTTGTGGAGACGTACTTTCGTCTCGTAGGTCATGACACAATTCTTGTAAAGTCATGCCCCAGTCTTGTAAAGTCCAATGACGATGAGCGAGTGCCCAGTCCAATCTTCTTCTCTTGTGCTGTGTCGTTAACACACACCAATACCTCACTCTTGATTTCAAGCTTGCAGCATGAAGTCTGTTTCTCACCGTTTAGTCTGAAACAAGAGTGCCTCTAGTGTTGAAGAGAAGATTTTGGAGAATTGTTGTTGGCAAATCCATATTTCTCTGACAGCTGATGACTATGAATCTGTCCTCTCGTTCACTAGTTGCTCGTAATCGACCCCCTCCAAGTCTACAAGCTAGTGTTGCAGTCTCACGAAGACGATTTCGGGCTCTCATTAAGACTTGATAGGGAACATTGAAGCGAGCACTCACAGCACGCAATGATTTAGTAGCTCTACGCTCAAACGGTTCATTTCGGTACACTGTGGTGTCCTACTCTCCCGAACAGCAAACATTAACTAGGAGGAACTTGAAGTTTATCGTTACATTTGTTTTGAAAGATAATGTAGCTTATAGGGTTTAAAGACCAAACTCCACATAAAATTTTGTTTGTATCATTTTGTTTGGATGCGTTTGTCAGACTGTGTGATAACATAGGGCTTGCACAGAGCAAACTCAGTTTACACACTCCATTATCTATCTTATCATGGTAACTTCCTTCTTCTTCTTCTTATCTTGGTAACTTCCTTCTTCTTGGTAAAAAACCAAGTATTACAAACATGTCAGGTTTTCGAAATTAATTTTCCACCGGAAATGCATGTCTTGGGGTCGAGTGAACAAAATATTTCAAAAATGAAATATCGCAGAAGAAGTGAAACTTGGGATTTGGATTAGGTACAACCACCACCAATCTGTGTGTAAACTGAATTTGCTCTATGCAAGTCTGTGTTATCACACTGTCTGACAAACGCATCCTAATGGGCGAACGCCCGATACCGGTCGTCGATGAGCACAAAAAGAAGCAGGCTATCATGGAAAAAATCTCTGTTGTATAAAGCTGTTAGATTTCCATTATTGATATAAAATAATCTGATTAGTAATATATTGTTAGAAACTTTAAAAAGTGGAAGTCAATAAATCTTTAGAAACAAAGATTAGTTCCATGTTAGCCTGGTTTCAATTTTATGCTCATTTATCGTTAGAGATTTTTTTTTTTTCTTTCTCAGCTTCCCAGCCTTTTACAAAAAGATATGAACAATTTTTTCCCATAATTCAACCTATTTCATTTACGGACCGGATGTTTTTTCTGAGGGTTTATGCACTGTGGCCATCCATCCAGTGATCTATTACTATTCTAGTCTCCCCTCTAGATGTAGTACTCCCCTCTAGTACTGTAAATGACCTTGCACAAGTTGAGCTCCCTAAGGAATCCCAGAATCTTGGAGGGCACTAGGGTGGGCATTTCCCTCATCCCCACCTGATAACAACCCAGGCTGGGTCTGAGGCCTGGGTTGTTTTATATGTTGTTTAAATATGTATTATATTTGTTATTTTGGAAAATATTGTAATTAATTCTATTAAAGGAATCATTGAAAATACAGCTTTTAAAGAGGCATTTTAAAAGTTAAATTGATTTTAAACCTGACGCCCAGGTATTTCTGGGTAATTCAATTCATTTAAAATTTTCTTTTATATAAAACATTTAACATTCTGAACAACTTTATTATCTGTGGTTTAGTATGCTGTGGATTTAGCAACCCATTTTCTGTGTGTGTGTGTGTGTGTGTGTATGTGCACCTTTTTTATTGAACAACATTTTTGTGGTAATAAAGTGTATTTCTCGCTGGTACTGTGATAGCACTGTAAGATGGGAATAGAACCTTCAAGTAACACGAACACACCTTATTATTGGTGGTGCTACCCATGCCACTAAATTCTCCAGCTACTGTGTAGATCTACCCTTGGTATATATTTACCGCACAAATAAAGTTCATTCACCTCCAATTCTGTTAAGTTCCCTCTCTTATAGTTAAAAAAACGAATCAAATGCTTTTTTTCCAATCACAAATTATGGATATTGCAAAAATTAGTTCAATTAAAAAATATGTATATAAAAGAGAAAACTGCCGCCACTAAATATTCAAACATCGAGGCATTCTAGTTAAACAAATAAATATCATGATTCCTATTTACTGACAATACTATTGAACCATTAGAAACGTTCAAGCCTGCTTTGGTTAAAAAGTACTAAATGAATACAAATCTACATAAAATTTAAATCAAAACCAACGGCTAGATGGGGGGGGGGCACTATAATTACAAATTAAGGAAGCCCCAAAAATAAGTAATTGAGAAACTTCAGTTAAAAGGATAATCAGAATAAAGAGGCTAATTGCCAAGATTGCTTTAGCAAATTTGCATTGAATGCAAGTTCATACTAGATTAAGTAAGATTATAGTTTAGAGAAATTACTTTTATATAACGTAACTTTAAAAAGCTAGTTATTTTTTAAAATTTATTTAGTACTCTTAAGACTAGTAGACAATTAAAGTTTCAGCGAATTTAGCGAAACTACTGTGGCACAATTCCACCGGCATTAATTGCTAAGACTGTTAGATTAACAAAGGATGTTAATTCATTTTTTTTTTTTTGTTATCATATAATCTGCTAACTTTAAGTTAAAATTTAAAAGTCTTCCTTAAACGAAGCGATAAAAGTATTCGAAATGTTCGAAAGAAAATTCGAAACCATAATTATTCTTAATAAAATATGAATATTCTTAATAATATTAAGAAAATCTAAAAAAAAAGAAAAATTTTAATCGTATAAAGTTGCCATTCATAATATTTCAATTAAATTGACTGTGTTTTCCCCTAACCCAAATACTACTAGTGATGTCTTAGCTGAAATTAATAAAACTAAGCTCTTTATTAAATTGAAATGATAATAAAGAAATTCTACTAAAATAAGACCAAAATAATCAGTAACAGCAAAAACAGCTCCAGTTTAGTGGATACAGAAAGTTGCAAATGGGGGAATCCCACCGCTCTTTGAGGACGTGAAAAACATTATAGCCGGGTTTTCCTTCTGACAGCATGTTAAAAGTCTTTTGTATTTGATCATTCATACTGTATTAACAATGTCTTACCTTCCGGAAAAGATTGGTCCGGCATGTTGGTATTGGGTATAGTACCTAATTACTTTGGTATTACATACGGATGGTTCCAGAATAGATGTTAGGTCTGGAGCTGAGGCTAATGAGAATGGAGATCACTTGGTATTATATCTCTTGGAGAATGTACCAGGAAGAAATACTATTTTAAAAAGTGTAACTATCTGCTTTAACAGTCAAGCTGCGTTTAAGGTGCTGAGTTCATGTGTCTTGATTTCCAAGTTGGTGCTATAATGTTTTCTCGAATACTGAAACAGCTTTCTTCTTCTAAGGATGTATTTTTAGTCTGGGTACCAAATCATATGGGAATCTTGAGGAAGCAGATGTTGGTGTGACTGTGGGCAAGCTTCTATTCATATACACACCTTCATAGCTTTCAGCCCTATAGATGGAGCTCAGTAGGTCTGTATGGAACTCATTGGGTGTATGGACAGAGCTACTATGAGATGTTGCTGTCTTTCATGGACATCCAGTTAGATCCTTTACTAGGTATTTTGATTTAAGGATACCAATTGACATAATGCGGCATGTGCCAGACCCCTTTTGTAGAGTTTGTGAGACAGAGAAAGAAATACCCATCCAACTTATCACAGACTGCTTGGGTTGTGAGGAAATTAGGTTTAGGACTTTTGGAAGACTGTGGAAGAGCTTAGATTGTTTGTTTTTACGGTTATGATCCGATTTGCTTGGACTGTTTGTGAAACTTAGGTGAGTTAGATCCAGGTCTGGATTTTTGTTCTAGACATGGTTTGTTGTTGTTTTTCTTTTTTATGGATCCAGAGGGGCTTTAAATAGCGTAGGGCTTGGTCCCTACCAACAGACGAATAACAATAATAATATGTTGCGAAAGGAAAATAAAGGGTTAACAAAAACAGGGAATCCTTCACTTCAGCAATAAAAAGATATCCAAGCAGTAGCATATGCTTTGGCCAGCTATCTCAGTAATATCACATTTAAAGCGAAAACATCGCATGGTCATATGTTGAAAACATTATGGAAGAAATGGATTGCAGCTTCTGGGAAACGACTGCCTAAGAAATATTCTTTTTGGAACGGGGTTAACAGACATGATATTTAACGTAATAATACTTAATATTACTTAATTTTATATTTTGTCATATTTCTTTTTCTTTTTTTTCTTTTTTTTAACTAGAACCAGTTCCAATAATTTTCTCTTACGAACATTCCCAAGGAAGATGAGCTTGTTACCTAGCAAAACTGCATTTCTGACAAATAGCAATTTAAGGCAAAACTTGTAATTCACTTATTTAACTTCTTACTTCCATAAAGGCAGTAAACAAACATTTCCGTTAACTAAACCAGTTTTTAAAAAAAATCACTGAACAACCGACAAAAACAACCAACCGACTCTACAAATCACAGTTATATGATTGAAATCCCGGTGGCCAATTTAATAACGGTTATGACAATTCTCTATTAAGCAGTTGTAATAAAGAATGTTGTCCATACTACTTTCAAATATAAGGAAGGAAACAAGAAGAAGAAGACAGGACAATATTAATATGTATAAAAAAGAAAAAAAAATATTTAAATTTATGTGACGTAACATTTAAGAAATACCAAGATATTTAGGAATTTTAATTATGAAAATAGGAGAACACAGGATGTAACCATACTATAAGGTAGCAAAGAGAGCCAGTCAGACAGAAAGTCGTCTAAATGCTTTATATCATCCTTTTTTTAAATGTAATTTTATAAATAAATGATTTAAATAAACATTTTTTATTATCATCAAATATTTATACTAATACGATAATCTAGGATCACCACCAAATAGGCAGGCAAAATAAACGTAGTCTTTTACTATTGAGATGAACTAGTTGTGTAACAACCAAAACTGAAGGTAATAAAAAGGTTGCTCTGATTGGTATTGATGATGATTAATTTACAATGATTATCAGAGCTGAAATGTTTAAACAATCACAATGTAATTATTAGAAGAATAAAATAGTAAGCAATTCAACTAGACTTCCTATCATCATCATTTATAGAAATCAGAATATTATAGTTTTTCTAAACTATAGGCCCATTTAATCGGTATTTTCTTTTTTGTAAATATTTTGTGATTAAAGTAAGCACGTCAGCTCATTTTAATTGGAACTCCAACTCCTGGCGAAATTTAACCTTGTATACTGTTTTTCATCACAACAATTAAACTCCAACCAGATGACCTTTAAAACCAGGCTCTAATTAAACATTTAGAAAAGCCTGTATCAGTGCTAATTTGATTAAAGCTGCTACACAGCATTTTATCGCTTAAATATATTACATCTAGTTACTAACTTGATTTTTTAAAAATTTATTTAATAATTTTATTACTGTAGTTTCACTAATTAAATATAAGGCTTTCTTATAATGTCAGCAAGTGTTAACTCATCCAGTGGTGATATTCCGCACTAACTGAGTTGCTGGTCACTTTATAGAGATTGCGAACCGTGTTGCCTCAATTATGAGGGGCTATTATATGAGAGGAATATTGAGAAAACTTGATCCTCTGTGCTTCCTGTTGCATTGGTGAGAGGATTTTAGTGCTCAAGCAAAAGATATACTCTTCTCCAGGTATATCTCAAGGTAGAGTGGTAAATGGATAATGACACGTAGTGATTGGATGTATTGAACTGTCCTCAACTGTATCGAACTGTGTTTTCATCTAATTGTGATTAAACTAATTGTTCAAAAAAACTAATCTATGTGTGAAACAATCACAAGAAATTCTTTTACACATGTTGCCCAACTCGGTATTTTTTTTTTTTTTTTGAAGGGAGCAATGCACTGCGACCTTTTCCGCATTGTGCTGTGCCCCCCTGGGGGCAGCAGGCTTGCCCACACCACCCGAGCAGATGTCTCAGCTGAACAACCGTTCTACAAAACCTCCATCAGGTTGAGATCCCTGAGGGATCCCAGAACTCTGACAGGCTCTAGAGAGGGAATATCCCCCTCCTCCACCTGGTAGCTACCCAGGTTCCCTGAGTGGCAGCCTCGCAGTCTGTTAGGAGATGTAATGGACTTTCCTCCAGCTCCCCACAGAATCTGCATGAGCTGTCACTTTCCAAACCCAGCTTCACCAGGTGTCCTCTAAGTCTGCAATGCCCCGTGAAGAAACCCGTAAAGAACGCGGAGCTTGTTCTTGCTCAATCCGATGCAGGCCTCCGATCTCCGTTGGTTATAATTTCCCAAGCACATCTTGGGCCTGCCGCAAACTGGGGAGGAAGTACCAGAGTTGAGATCTCCTCGTCTCCTCTTCCTTCCTAAGTTCCTCCAAAAAGAAACTGGTCGCTGACCACACAAAAAGGTTCCGGCCCTAGGAGCGGGGTCGTAGCGCCTATTTTGGGCCAGGGCGTCGGCCATCTCATTCCCTTCAATGCCAGCATGCCCCGGCACCCACCAAAGGGTAACTTTGTTCCTCCTGTCTAGGTTATTAAGTTTATCTAGACATTCCGAGACCATTTTAGAGTTGGTGACTGATGCACTCAATGCTCTAATGGCTGCTTGACTGTCGGAAAGGATGACAATCTCCTGGTTCCTATACCCCCTATCGAGGTTAAATTTACACATCTTCCAATGGCGTACCCATGGGTTCCGAGTGCTTGATCCTTGGACCGACCACCACCGCCCCAGTCCCCTCGAGGGTAGGTGGGGTTTACTTGTTAGTTTAGCACCTTGGCCAAGAAATATTTGAAATTGATTACATACATTATAATCAATTGAAGAAAATACTGATAATACTGAACAAAAAAGATTACGTGTGAAATGTTTTAACATCAAAGATTTCTCCTCCTCAGAAACGCCCCCAAAAAATTGATCTGTTCCAGAAATATATTTCAAATAAAAGTGATAAGTATAAAAATATATGTGCATTTAACACTTCCAAGTTAAAAGAAAATTGTTGTAGCTACTTTTTCGACAATTTCAACATTCTTTTCTGTAAAGTCACACTACTTCCGGTTAACAGATTTCCCTCAAATTTAGAATTCTATCAATGCTTCTAATGTATATTAATATTATATAGATATATTAATATTATATAGATGACAGAATTAAAAAAATTGTACTGAGGGGGTAGTTTAGTGGAAAGCTTACTGTTCCCCTCAGAACGCCCCAAAAATCAATGTCCCAGAAAAATGTTTCAAATAAAAGTATTTATAAGTATTTACATAGGAAATGAAGTTTAATCGTTGGATTCATTTTCAAGAAAATTTCCGGAAACTGAAAAAACTAAAATAAAGATCATAAAGTCGCATTTCCGGTTGAAGGATTTTGATTGAAACTTTCATTCAACTTAGCGAATTATTCGTTTTTCAAATATTTTGTTCATACAGACATACACACATACAAACGCCACGTTCACTTAATGTTTCATAGCACTTTAGGCTCTATTTGACAAATTTTCTTCCAAATTACAATCACTGGCTCCCATATTTGTTGTCATTAATATTTAAGAGAAGAGGACAGTACCTACAATTTATTGATGTGTCAAACAAAAAAAGTCGCCATTAAGAATTGCCCAGAGAAATATATATGTTAATTAGTGTACACTGTGATTAGATAAGAGCCTTTTGGGACAGTTTTCGAAAAAATAATTGAAAACAAAAAGTAAAATTGTAATTCTGTTTGAATGATTTTTAAATTGAAATCTTCATTAGCAGATTTCAAGATAGTCAAGTTCTTAATTATTGCGATTTTGTTTTTTTTTAATGTGTAACTGTTCCACAAGTACACTCTCTCTCTCTCACACACACACACACACACACACATTGCTAAAACAATATTTTTTCCACTTAAAGATTCTCAAAACAAGTATTTCCGGTGTAAATTACGACACAATCACAATACCTTATGGATTAATTATTATTTCAATACAAGAACATATATGAATAGACTATGAAATATTGTTTGTGGAAGTATTTCAGTAAAGAAAACACACTCACAAATACCCAAGTATATATATAACATATATATTCACGTTCATATAAGACACATAATGAATAGGAATTGAATATACGTAATAAACACAGTAGACAGTTAAAGTAAGATTCAGGTCTTATAACTCATATAACGAACATCATCTGCAAGTGATAGCTCGTTACCCAAATGTGGGGAAGAGTTGCGAGTGAGATTTAACACAAAACCATATAATATATTAACAGAAATCTAGAATTATATAAAGTGTCATCAACCACACTATATCACCTACGTTGAATTGTTTTATCAGTAATAAAGAACAAAAGTTTAAATATATACACTGTTCATGCAGGTAAGTTCTCCATGTATGAGATATTGAGTGTAACAGCAACCAAAGAGAGAGATAGAGTGCTTGGATTTGTTTCTCTTCTCTTAGTGCCTTTGGTTGCTGATCTGTCTTTGGTTTATGTTACATGTGTAACGGCAAGAGAGAGAACACAAGCCCGACCGAGAGAAAAATATACTCTCTCTGGTACTCTCTGACTTAAGCAGGCTAGAGTGAGGAGAACCTGTATATAAGCCAGTGAGGACATCTATCTATCAATCTATCAGATTCAACCATACATCGCATACTGTCATATCTCTACTCTCACTTTTTATTCTATAAAATCATTACAGTGCAGTACAGTTTGTGTAACTTATAGCTATATTATAACAGTGTCTTCATATAATCAATGTCTCGTCTAATTAATCTAACCTAATTTCTCTCCTCATCAACTCCATTATACATGTACCAGCAACCAAAGAGAGATCAGCAACCAAAGACAGTAAGAGAAGAGAAACAAACTCAAGCACTCTCTCGGATTGGAGTGAGAGAAACTGATAAATATAGCGAGGGACAGTCCATGGGAACACAGTTCAATATAGTTGAGGACAGTTCAATACATCCAATCACTACGTGTCATTACCCATTTACCACTCTATCTTAAACATTTCTCTATTGTAAAGTCCAGGCACTCTGTGTCTCTTAATTAATATATTAGTTAACCAGTGTTAAACAAAGTCAATCTCTCATTTCATCAACCAGACAAATTCTCTCCACCTAACACA
>JAAEAF010007095.1:0-61670 GCA_011037195.1 Triatoma infestans
GGACTAAAGGATATCACCAGCTCTTCCAAGAGAGAGAAATCCCATTGAACCAAGTAACGGAATTTTCCTTGCGCGTACGATGTCCTTTGATCTTCGACAGTGGTTTGGAGGTAATAAAAATATTATTTTATCCTCATTGGCAATTACCACCAACCTGACTGCTTGTGTGGCCATATTATTCTTGCAGGACCTGTTATATTCACTGAACATTTATATTACCCCCCGCCCAGAGCCTTTACTGTTCACTGTTCGGTTATGGAAAACGCTGTTTCCTTATGAGAGCACTGCTTAGAGGCCGGCGCTAATGCACTGAGAACTTACCGAGGACAGAATATATCTTTCAGATCGTAATGCATTTTGCCCTCGAAATAACTACTCCCTCGAGAGAGTCTCCTTACGAAATATTAGCACAAAATAGACTTAAGTATAGATCCACTTGATGGTATTTTGATGATTCATTCACTGGTGCAGGATTTCTTTTGCCAAGCTTGGAATCGGACTTGGGAAAAGTTGGAATTAGACTTGGAAGAGTTTGCTCGACATCAAGCCTGTTCAATGTTGTACAGACCGAGCATCTATCGGCTTATTTCTTAATTCCAAGCTACTTTCCAACCAACAAATGGACCAACATCTACGCACCGAGGGGAAACTTCTTTAAAAAAGAAATTCCCTAAGAGCTCCTCTACACCAGCCATTTCACAAGAGAGAGAGAGAGAGAGAGCCTTTCAGTTTTCCACGTCCTTCCCTGCAAGTTATATTGTTTCGATAGAAGGCGTTATTCATAATTTCTTACTTTTTCTCTGAAGGAGTTCGTGACTTCGCCTATCAGTGCTGGTTCGGTAATGCAGTAGCGTGCACACTCTATTGGGCAGCACGACAGTGTATGGCAACGCAGCCACGGGTGGGCGTTGGATAAAAAAAATATTCTTCTTTAGTCCTTTTATTTATTAATGGCGTAGGCCTGATATAAGGACGTACGTCGGGAAGCATAATGGATCGATAAGTGCGTCTATGTGCGTCTTTTCTGCTCTGAAATACATAGAGACTTCCGTTGCTGCGGTTCGGAAACGACTATTTTATATTAAGGAAAATTAAAGCTGTAAACGTTGCAAGTCTGAAGAGAAACAGTAAGAGAAAATGGTGTGAGTGCTTCACAACAGATATTTTCACTTTCTCTAAACTTTGAATACTTGCTGCATGGATTTTTTTTAAGAGGGGATGCACTGCGACCTTTCGATCTATTGTGCGATCCCCATGGGTGCCGCAGGCTGTTTGGTGTCTCAACTGAACATCCGTTCTCCATCAGGTTGAGATCCCTGAGGAATCCTTAATACCCTGACGGGCTCTAGGGAGGGTATATCCCCATCCTCCACCTGGTAGCTTCCCAGGTTCTTGAATCTTCTCTGAGTGGCAGCCTTGCAGTCTGTTAGGAGATGTAATGAAGTTTCCTCCAGCTACCCACAGAGTTTGTATGAGCTGTTACTTTCCAAACCCATTTTCACCAGGTGCCTCTAAGTCGACAATGCCCCATGAGGGAACCCGTCAGAACGCGGAGCTTGTTCTTGCTCAAGCCGATGCAGGCCTCCGATCACCGTTGGTTATAATTTCCCAGGCAGATCTTTGCCTACCGCAAACCGGGAGTACCAGAGTTGAGATCTCTTTGCCTCCTCCGCCTTCCCAAGTTCTTCCAAGAGAAACTGGTCGCTGACCCCACAAAAATGTTCCGGTCCTAGAAGCGGGGTCGCAGCGCCTATCTTCGCCGGCCATCTCATTCCCTTCAATGCCAACATGCCCCGGCACCCACCAAAGGGGAACTTTATTGCTCCTGCCTAGGTTACTAAGTTTACCGAGGCATTCCCAGACCATTTTAGAGCTGATAACTGACACACTCAATGCTCTAATGGCTGCTTGGCAATCGGAAAGGATTACAATCTCCTGATTTCTATATCCCCTATCGACATTAAATTGAACGCATCTTCCAACAGCGTATATCTCCGCCTAGAAGATGCTGGAAAACTTACCCAAGGGTTCCGAGTGCTTGATCCTTGGAACAACCACCACCGCCTCAGTCCCCTCGAGGGTCTTAGACCCATTACTATACCATTTGATAGCATGTTCTTTAATGCCCTACAGAGCGGATCCTTCGCTCCACCCACTTTTGGTGCCCAGCTTCAGAGAGAAATTTTTAATGATGCTGTATTCTTAGAGAGGTGCCAGGTAAGGAGGCCCAAAGATGGAGATGACCTCTCCCCGACCTGCAGGCCCACCTCTTCCACCACCACCCCTAGAGATCCTGAGGAGAGCTCCCTTTGCCGCTCTCTTCACCACCAGCTGCAGAGGTGACAGTTGAGGATAAGCTCAATCCCGGTGGTAGGACAAGTCCACATAGCACCCACATGCGAGCTGTGTATCTTGTCAAGAGTCCTCTTGACTGATGCTATCTTGGTCTTCTCAAACCATGCCACAGCGCCGTAGGTGATACCGGTCTCACCACTTGCTGTATAGACAGAATCGTACCACTTTTATTTGAAACATTTTTCCAAAGAAATTGATTTCAGTAGGGTATTGTGGGAGTCTGACAGTTAATTTAAATTTAAATTCGCACAAGCTTTCTTAGTTTTGACAGAGAGCGCTCCACATATGGCCGCTCAGGTATACAATTAAAATCCCCACCACTATGATTATGGCCAGCCCAATTATTGTAACGTTGCAATTTTAAAGAAAATTTCTTTATTAAATTGTATTAATTAGAGAAAGTTGTGTAAGTGTTTCACACCAGATTTTTTTTCTGTATTACAGATGCAGCAAAACACTTTGTGTCTTTAAAAAAGAAAAATTGTCATTCTTACCCTGTCGGCTTTTTATTGGTTTTTAAAGCCAACATCGATTACATATATCCACTGAAAACCTTATAGGCAAGTTACTGTTTGTTTGTGATACGGACTATCCTTGGTTCGCCTGTAAATATTGTTTCGTTTGAAACATTTCAACTGATTTGTATTTTCTCCTTCTATCTTTCAGGAAACCGCAACAGGTCACCACCAATAAAAATCAAACTTTATATATTTAACAGGTGTTTGACATATATTTTTTACTTTCTCTTACTCCTAGTAACAGGAAGCATTGTAATCGTGTCAATTTTTCGATATCCAGTTTTCACCGGAAATACACGTTTTGAGGTCCCCTGAGTTCAAAAAAAAGTGTTTTTTAGAAAATTGTCTATATGCGTGAGTGTGTGAGCAAATCTTGATAACCCAAACTTGACATTCCCTTCAGGTATAACCATGGGATCCTACATTAAGTTGTGTCAAAATTCCTCTACCGAAAGTATCACTTTAGGTTTTCCACTTTTTGGTGATTTTCTCAAAAATAGCTCCGACGATTTTCTTCAAACTTATCATATTAGCTAAACATGCAAACATCTACAACTTTTATTTGAAACATTTCTCCGGAAAAATTCATTTAAGGGCACTTATATGGGAGGGGGGCTAGGTTTTCGTCTAACATGCTACTTCAGTTTATTACACAATTCTATCATCTAAATAGTATTAATTAGAATTAAATATGTTGTTGAAATTCCGAGTTTGAAAAAAATCGGTCGATCGAAACTGCGTATTTACTGAAAAATATTTTTCAGTTTTTCAGTTATCTCTAAAACGACTCCAGCGATTTTCTTTAAATTAATTATATGAACTTTGTGAAATAAAATTTTGTGCAAATTGAGTTTGACATCCATTTTATTTTGTTCCGTTTACAGTGTAAATGGCCAAATCAAAATGGCGGACTTACTTTGTTGCATTTTCGGCTATTTCTCTTTTGCCTTCTTCTTCAATGAAAGTTCTTAATTTTTTCTTTATAGCTCACATTAATTGAATAAAACAGTAACTATTATGTCAGAAATAACTTGATATTTTGCATGTTTTTATAATAAAAATGTTTTGCACAATTCAAAAATTTGTTAAAACAACTACGAAGGGAAAATTAGTAAACAAATTCTAATCAGGTTTTTGAAAGAAATAATCAGGTATAAATAATTAGCCAATCACGGTGTATAAGAGAAGGTGTGAAATATGGATGTATGTTAGACCAATCAGAAATTTCAAATTATCATGTTGACCACGCTCACATTTGACACCTTCATTTCTACATTGTGATTGGCTAATTATTTCTTTGAAAAAAAAAGAAACAGTTTAGAACTTTTTTTACTAATTTTCCCTCCGTAGGTATTTTATAAATTATCGAATTCTGCAATAAAAAAATGTTTATTAAAAATGCAAAAAATCAAGTTATTTCTAAAGATAATATTTATTTTGATAGAATTAATGTGAGCTATAAAGAAAACAATTCAGAATTTACATTCTATTGTTTATAATCGGAGTTTTTTTTTTTATTAACAAAAAATAATACTTGTTGATTTGAACTATTTGTAGGTATTGAAAAATTATTAAAAATGATTTAAATAAATTTATATGTTTTGAAACTTTTAAGTTTGTTCTCTTCAAATTCTGAGAATGTTTATTACATCTTCAAAATAAAATCTGGTGTGAAACACTTGTCACGTCTTTCCCTGGCCACAAATTATTACAAATTTTTTTTAAAGTGAAATTAGGGAAGGGGGATTAGCTGAGCGTTAGCGCGCTAGACTAGCAACGCGGAGGCCCGGGTTCAAGCCCTGCTCTGCTGACCTTAGATTTTCTCTTCCTAGCAGCCTGTACAGCTCACTGTCCGGTGATGGACAGTGTTGTCGTCAGTAACGAGAGAAACTATCCGGAGGGCCGGCAGTGCACTGAGAAGGCTCCGGGCGCAAATGACCATAGATCTTGACACACCTTTAAAAATAAAAGAGTGAAATTTGTACTATCAAATAAAACAAATTGGTTGTCAGTTTTTAGTCATGATTTTTCCTTGAAAGCGACTAGAGCGCGCCCTTCTAACAGATGTTTAACTTTAAGTCAAACTTAAATTTTATCCACAACTTCCTTAAAATCAACTTTACCCAAAAAATATTACAAATAAAAGTGATATGTTTATATCTATCCGTACAGTTAACATTTCAAGATTCCTTGGAAAAATGTTCTGATTAAAAGTGATGTATGTATTATAAGTTTAATGTCAATTGCAATCAATAGGTTCTGCAGCCAATTTCGAGAATATCGTGGAAATACTCGAGAACAAAAAAAACAATCGACTTAATTCGCTCGCACTTTTTTGGTTGATAGTATCTGACCCCGAAACTTTTGTATCAGAAGGGATGATGGTAATCCCTAGAAAAAAACGGAATATCAAGTTTGAGGTTCCTTTACGTTTGTGAAATATTTTGTTCACAGATAGATAAACACACAAGCGAAATAAAAATCTATTTTTCGTATTCAAAGGGTCCCAAAAATCTGCATTTGCGGTCGAAAAAAACAATTTCGAAAATTTGACACAATCGCCATAACTTGCTGCAACAGCAGCAAATCTTAACAGGAAAGTTTTCCGTAATTTTCACTTTCTCTTATTCTCTAGTGATTTTCTTCAAAACCTGATATATTTTAGTACGCATAAAATAAGAAGGTTTTTCTTTTATGAAAATATTAATTCTAAGAAAATTTATTTTAGGGTCCAAGGAGCAGTCATGATGTAAGGCTTCTGTCTAGAATGCTTCATTACTATATATTGTTAGGTTTCACGCTAAATTATTTTTTTCTTAAGCACGCCTTTATTTATTTATAATTAGTTATATTACATACAAATAAAATTAAATATAAAAAAAATTAAATCGAAAACATTTCCTTTAAAAAAATATCGTGTGAAACACTGACACGATTTTCTCTTTATGGAGTGTAATACAACCATAAAATGGACAAATTTTCCTTAAGGATATTTGACTTAGCTCTAACATAAATACAGACGCGGTGCGGGGTCTAGACCAAGACAGGTATTTATTGAAGTGATGATATTGTAGTCCAGAAGGCAGTTCCAATAGTTTAACGTCACACAGTCTCTCAAAAATCAATTTTCCTTGGAAAATATGTTTCCAAATAAAAGTGATAGACGTCAGAGATATTTTCCTTGATAGCCTGCTTCTTTTTATGGTCATCGACCAGTTTGGGGCGTTCGCCCATCATCAGGATGCTTTTTGTCAAACAGTGCGACAACTGTTTTTAAAGTTTTAAGTTTTTGAATATGTGGATGAGTCCGCAATGCTGGATAACATCTGGTATCCTCCGTGTAGCATGCATATTTATAGTTTTCCTGACAGGTTTCGGATTTTCACATCCATCGTCAGAGCAAATCACCAAGTTCGTGTAGAGAGTTCACTTCAATTTAATGTTTCTGTTCATTCACACTTGTTGGTTGTATATATACATATGTACATGTATATATAGGTATATATACATGTATATATCATATATATACATGTATATATATATATATATATACATATACAACCAAAAAGTGTGAGTGTAACAGAAATATTAAATTGAAGTGAACTCTGTACATGAACTTAGTGAATTTGCTCTGATGATGGATGAAAATCCGAAACCGGTCAGGAAAACTATAAATATGCATGCGACGGATAAAATACCAGATTTTAAGTTTTTAAAGTACATTAATTTGCTAGTAATGATTCCTATAAAATAATTTATTTATACAAAATCAGATGACATAATATTTTCACTATATATTAATGTTGAAATAGAATAAGTTCAACTTTTGGAAGGGGGGTTTTGTATACATTTTCTATTAAAAGAACAAAAGATAAATTTAAATGTTTTACCTTAATTTGCAGGACAAATAAAGCTATATTGTTGCTGTACTCCTTGTAAATTATACACAACATATTATATTGTGAAATAAATAATTATTCTTACATTATATTAACAACTTTGTAACTGCTACGATTTTACATTTTTTTAATTATGCCCATTCATATAAGTAGATATTATTTACCGGTTCTAGGGCCATTTTTTCACAACCCGGTTCTAGGTAATTCACAACGCCTGGGTTGGTATTTGATGCCTGTTTGAAATATACACAAGTAAAATTGGAACTATTGACCGATTATGATAAACATCTTATAATTGAATCCGGTATTCGTGAAGGTATCACTTCATGTGTTACAAGACATTCCAAAGCCAATTTGTTGCAATTTGCTCAAGCCAAGCACCCCTAAAGGATTAATTTGGACATGTCAACGTACTACTGTTCACACTTACGATGCTACAAAGTTTGGTCCTGGGTTAACTGCCTTGCTACATGTAAAAAGTAAAAATATAAAAAACACAACTATTAAACATACCTGTTTTAAAACAAACTAGTACTAAACATAAAAGTAAAATTACAAAAAACACTAGTATTAAAACATGAAAAACATTGTATACTAGTATTAATACACAAACAAAATGAAACAATACATAAAACATAGTAGTACTAAACTTAAAAAGGTAAAAAATACAGAATACACACACGTATTAAAACATGAAAAAACATAGTATACTAGTATTAATACGCATAAAAAAGTGAAACAATACATAAAAATACATGTTCATAGTATTGGATGATAATATATTTAATGTTTCTAGCCAACTTACCCGCATGTCCTGTATGTCATCTACCGGCTCAACAGAAATATTCACTTCCTTAGAATATTTCTAACAATACATAAAGTCTTTATTCATAGTATAGGATGATAATATATTTAATGTTTGTAGCTAAATATTATAAGTGTCAACATAATTTACTTTAAACATGAACATAAAAAAAAAACACAAAGTATTTGTTCATCGCATTGTATGATAATATCAAAAAATATTAAAGTCTTTAGCTAAATATTATAAAATCTTAGCCCTAGTCTTGTATGTCATATCGCGGCTCAACAGAAATATTCACTTCCTTAGAATATTTCTAACAATACATAAAAAAAACAAAGTCTTTATTCATAGTATTAGATGATAATATATTTAATGTTTGTAGCTAAATATTATAAAAACATAGCCCCCAGGCTTGGGTGCATCTCACGGCTCAACAAAAAAATTACAGTCCTTAGAATGTTTCTAATAATACATAAAAAAAACAAAAAGTCCATGTTCATAGTGTTGGATGATAATATATTTAATGTTTATAGCTAAATATTATGAAAACTTAGCCCTCGACTTAAAAAAAAAAACAAAGTCATTATTCATAGTATTCGATAATAATATATTTAACGTTTCTAGCTAAATTTTACACAACTTAGCAGCATGTCCTGTATGTCATCTCACGGCTCAAAAACAATATTACAGTCCTTAGAATGTGTTTAGCTAAATTTTATAATTTTTAACATAATTTAATTTAAACAGTAACATAGAAAACACAAAGTATTTGTTCATCGTATTGTGTGATAATATAGTTGGACCTAGTCCTGGGATGTCATCTCTCGACTCAAAAACAATATTAATGTCCTTAGAATGTTTCTAACAATACATAAAAAAAAACAAAGTCTTTATTCAGAGTATTGAATGATAATTCATTTAATGTTTGTAGCTAAATATTATAACATATTTGCTCTAGTCTTGTATATCATCTCACGAAATATTATAGGTGTAAAGATAATTTAATTTAAACATGAACAAAATACATAAAAATTCACAAAGCATTTGTTCATCGTATTGGATGATAATATATTTAATGTTTCTAGCTAAATATTATAAAATATTAACCGTCTACTTGGATGTCATCTCACGGCTAAAAAACAATATAGAAGTCCTTAGAATGTTTCTAACAATACATAAAAAAATCAAAGTCTTTGTTCATAGTATTGGATGATAATATATTTAATGTTTCTAGCTGAATATTATAAAATCTTCGCCTAGTCTTGAATGTCATTTCCCGGCTCAAAAACAATATTAAAGTCCTTATAGCTAAATGTTATAATAACTTAGCCCCTCGATGTCATCTCACAGCTAAACAGAAATATTAAAGTCCTTAGAATGTTTCTAACAATACATAAAAAAGACACAAAGTCTTTATTTATAGTCTTAGAATGTTTCTAACAATACATAAAAAAACACAAAGTCTTTATTCATAGTATATGATAATATATTTAATGTTTCTAGCTAAATATTATAAAAAATTAGCCCTCAACTTGCATTTCATCTCACGGCTCAAAAGCAATATTATGGTCCTTAGAATGTTTCTAGCTAACTATTATAAGTGTAAACATAATTTACTTTAAACATGAACATAAACATAAAAAACACAAGTATTTGTTCATCGTATTGTATGATAATATATTTAATGTTTGTAGCTAAATATTATAAAAACTTAGCCCTAGTCCTGGTATGTCATCTCACGGCTCAAAAACAATATGAAATTCCTTAAAATGTGTTTAGCTAAATATTGTATCTAACTATAAATAAAAAAAACCGTCTTTGTTCATAGTATTGGATGATAATATATTTAATGTTTCTAGCTAAATATTATAAAAACTTAGCCCGCGACTTGGATGTCACATCTCACGGCTAAAAAACAATATTAAACTGCTTAAAATGTGTTAAGCTATATATTATAAAAACATAGCCCCAGTCTTGGATGCATCTCACGGCTCAAGGAAAATTTTACAGTCCGTAGAATGTTTCCAACAATACATAATAAAAACAAAGTCTTTGTTTATGGTATTGGATGATAATATATTTGGCCCTAGTCCTGGGATGTCATCTCACGCCTTAACAAAAATATTAAATTCCTTAGAATGTCCTTAGAACAATACATAAAAAAATCAAAGTCTAAAAATAACTGAAAAACACAAAGCATTTGTTCATCGTATTGTATGATAATCTCAGAAAAATTATTAAAAAGTCCTTAGCTAAATGTTATAACCACATAGCCCTCGAGGTGGATGTCATCTCCCAGCTCAAAAACAATATTACAGTCCTTAACTTGTTTCAAGCTAATTATTATAAAAACTTAGCCCTAGTCTTGTATGCCATCTTACGGCTCAAAAACAATGTTAAAGTTCTTTGAATGTGTTTATCTAAAATATTATAAGTGTAAACATAATTTAAACATGAACAAAATATCAAAAAATATTAAAGTGTTTAGCTAAATATTATAAAATATTAGCCCGCGACTTGGATGACATTTCGCGGTTCAAAAACAATATTAAAGTCCTTAGAATGTTTCAAGCTAAATTTTACACAACTTAGCCGCATCTTCTGTATTTCATCTCACGGCTCAAAAATGATGATAAAGTCCTTAGAATGTGTTTAGCTAAATATTATAAAATATTAACCCTAGTCTTGTATGCCATCTCGCGGCTCAAAAACATTATTAAAGTCCTTAAAATGTTTCAAGCTAAATATTACACATCTTAGCCGCATGTCGTGTTTGTCATCTCACGGCTCAAAAACAATATTAAATTCCTTAGAATGTTTCTAGGTAAATATTATAAAATCTTAGCCGCATGTCTGTATGTCATCTCACGGCTCAAAAACATTATTAAAGTCCTTAGACTGTGTTTAGCTAAATATTATAAGTGTAAACATGAATAAAATATCAAAAAATATTAGTGTTTAGCTAAATTTATAAAATATAGCCTAGTCTGTATGTCATCTCACGGCTCAAAAATAATATTAAAGTCCTTAGAATGTGTTTAGCTAAATATTATAAGTGTAATCATGAATAAAATATCAAAAAATATTAAAGTGTTTAGCTAAATTTTATAAAATATTACCCTAGTCTTGTATATCATCTCGCGGCTCAAAAATGATAATAATGTCCTTAGAATGTTTCTAGCTAAATATTATAAAACATAGCCGCATGCCTCGCATGCTATCTTCCGGCTCAAAAATAATTTTTTTTCCCTGACAAATTTTGACCTTATATTTTCAAGCTAAATATTATAAAACATAGCGCAGGTCAGGCATGCAATCTCGCGGCTACAAATTTTTTTTTACCCTTTAGACTGTTTCAAGCGAGATTTTTCAAAACGGAGGAGTAGTATGCCAGCTACCGGCTCAAAAAAAATGTCGACCTTAGTTTCAAGCTAAAATTATAAAACATAGCGCAGGTCAGGCATGCCCATCTGCGGCTAACAACTATTTTTTTACCTTAGGACTGTTTTCAAGCTAGCTTTTTCAAAAATAGCCGCATGCCTCGCATGCCATCTCCCGGCTCAAAAAAAAATTTTTTTCCCTGACAAATTTCGACCTTATATTTTCAAGCTAAATATTATAAAACATAGCCGCAGGTCAGGCATGCCCATCTCGCGGCTAACAAATATGTTTTTTACCTTAGACTGTTTTCAAGCTAGATTTTCCAAAACGTAGCCGCATGCCTCGCATGCCATCCCGCGGCTCAAAAATATTTTTTTTCTCTGGTTAAAAATCAGATGGGGGTCTCATCGTAATTTTGTAGCCGCGCGCCAGACCCCTGCCTTCGGGCGTAAATTCATAAGTGCCTGGGGCTCAAAAAAAATGGCCCTAGAACCGGTAAATATCTACTCATATATATATATATATATATATATACAATCAGAGAGAAAGAGATCATTTTCTGAAACTATCCTTTTCGAGTTCAGGGAACTCTCAAAACAATGCAAACTCTATTTCGAAAATTTGGTACATATGTCTTATTACTTCCGGTCAACCAGTAAGTGGGAAAGCAACTAAATTTGGAAAATTAAAAATTACATTCTTAACGAACAAGATGTTAGTAATGGGAATTATTTATAAAGTTCTCCCTTGGTCTGATTGTTACTGCCTGCAAGTAAGTAGCTGTCTCTTCTCTCTGTATTTTGCTCTGTGTAGGTTTGAGTGTCTTGTTAAATCTAAATGGAATGCTGTTCTGTACTGGTCCCTGACGATGTATGTGTATTTGTGTGATATATATATATATATATATATATACTTAGCACATCAGACTTTGTAATGTTCCCTTTGTATTCATGGCCAGCACCGCCTCCGGAGGCCGCTACTACGTCACTCTCTAGCGCACACACAATGTTCTTGTTATAAACGTTCCCCCTTGGGAATAAAACAATGGCTAGTAAAAGTATAGCGGTGGAGCGCATGAAGCTGTACTTATTTTAAATGGGGACTTTACAACACCCACAACAAGAAAAAAGTTTAAATAAATATATAAAACAAATTAAATTTTCTTCTATTGTATTATTTATTTACGGTTTCCACAGTTCAAAATTAATTACTTAGGGAACAATTAAATGGTGGACGTACTGTTTTGAAATTCATAATAAAATTCTGTAGTGATGATGCTGATGGGTTGAAAATTCTATTGTACAGCTTCCGTGAGGCAAGAAGCCAGAATCATGACGTTGGGAACATTGCGACGTGCTGACATGAAGGGCTTTAGTCCCCAATGTATTGTTTCTGTGACAATTGATTTATTCTTTCAAATTCTTGATAACATGCACCTAAACTTTACATGTAAGAGTATAACTTTGTTTTGTTTATTGGACTTAAAAACACAAAATATGATGGTTAAAATTAAATGACAAAAAGTCCTTAATTTGTATAAAACAGTTTATTATACAATATCGAGCTTTCGACCTGGGAGCCAGGTCATTTTTAAGATAACACAACTGGATCAGAACAACACGGCAGGTTACGGTTAAGGTTACATTTCACAATCTAGCAGTGTTGGAAAACAAGCAGGGGTCATTATTTCAATAAATTTGTAAAAAAATAAAGTAATGCCTATTTTTTCAGGCGGGCTTAACATGGAACTACCAAACTAGGTGTCGAGGACGGAGGCGGAAGCACATACATATTTTAACGAACAATATTAACAATATTTTAACGAATATAAAATTTAGCAGTTACACGCCCGGGACTCGCACTAGGGACCTCCCAGTTATAAGTCCACGCTCATAACCACTACACCAAAACCCGCCACTAACAATAAATTTGTATATATGGCATTAAGATCAGCAATATCTGTTTTAAAATTGATAAATGTGCTGTTTCTATTAATGTGAATCATTTCTTTGACAATTTTTTTTGTGTAAATTCTTTTCTCTATCAACTATTGTAGTTTTACTGACGTCAAAAGTGTATCCAGTTTTGTAGTGTGTTGAGAGGGAGCTGTGTTGTCTTTTTTTTTTCTTTTAACGTTATATTTGTGTTGTCGAATTCGATTTTGAACATATTGTTTTGTGTCTTCCATGTAAGTGGATGGGCAGTTTGTACAATTTATTTTGTAAACAACATTAGAATTTAAATTTATAGGGGTTATGTCTTTTTGGAATCTAAAAAATCTTTTATTGTTGATGAATTAGAATAGGAAATTTTGACATTGTTAAAAAACATTAATTGTCAGTAAGACTACATAGTTGATGGAAAAAAGAATTCACAAAAAAAAGATAAATAAAAATGATTCACATTAGTATAAACAGAAGATCTCTCAATTTTAAAATAGATATTGCTGAACCTAATGCCATATATACAAATTCATTGTAAAAATGACACCGCTTGTAGTATTCCAATACTTTTAGATTGTGAAATATAACCTAACAGTAAACTGTAACCTGCCAAGATGTTCTAATCCAGTTGTATTACCTTGAAAATGACCTGATCCTAAGGTCGAAAACTCGATATTGTTTACTAAAGTGTTTTATACAAATTAAGGAGTTTTGTCATTTAAATTTTATCCATCATATTTACATGTGAGTTTCACAGGATAATTCTTCTTACGATTATCCGAGATTTGTTTCATGATAGCCTGATTCTGATTTTGTTTCGTGATTGATGATTCAACCAGCTTCTTCGAGCTTCCGGCACCAATTCACCTGTTTCACCCGTTGTCCTTAATTTTTACTTTCTCTTACTCTTAATAAGAGGAAGTATTGTAATCGTGCCAAATTTCGATATCGAGTTTTCACCGATAATATCCGTTTTGAGATCCCCTGAGTCCAAAAAAGTGGTTTTTAGAAAATGGTCTGTGTGTGTGTTGTGTGTGTGTGTGTGTGTTGTGTGTGTGTGTGTGTGTGTGTATGTATAATTATGATGTATGTGTATGTATGTATGTATGTATGTATGTATGTATGTATGTGTATGTATGTATGTATGTATGTATGTATGTATGTATGTATGTATGTATGTATGTATGTATGTATGTATGTATGTATGTATGTATGTATGTATGTATGTATGTATGTATGTATGTATGTATTGTATGTATGTATGTATGTATGTATGTATGTATTGTATGTATGTATGTATTGTATGTATGTATGTATTGTATGTATGTATGTATTGTATGTATGTATGTATTGTATGTATGTATGTATTGTATGTATGTATGTATGTATGTGTATGTATGTATGTATGTATGTATGTATGTATGTATGTATGTATGTATTGTATGTATGTATGTATTGTATGTATGTATGTATGTATGTATGTATGTATGTATGAATGTGAACAGCATAGCTCAAAAACGAAAAATCCTAGAAACTTCAACTTGATATTCCATTTAGGTATCACCATGGGCTCCGACAGTAGGTTATCTGTTAAAATTCTTTAACCGGCAGTACCACTTTACTGAACACCACGGGTTTCACGATCTTCAGTTTAGAGAAACCCTATCTTACATCAACAGGAGAAAGTAATAAAAACCACTTTATTAAACCGTCAAGTTTATGATCAAATTAAATAGCTAGTTAATAAATAAATCAATGAACTATTACCAAGACCTCAAAATTAATTAATGGTTTATAATTCTAATTTGATTGGTGGGTACATTGATTTCGGCCAATTGACATTCCTCTCTAGAGCTGTGGTCTCTGTTTATTGGGCTAAAGTTACTTTGAATTAAGGTCGACCCTCCACGGCATCTCTTTATACAAATGAAATAGTCATTTATGTTTTGTATTTAATATGTTTAATTGATTTTCTTGAGAATGTTAATTTCAGCTGTCCAATATTACTGCGATAACATTGTCTAGTTTCGAACTTATGACATAATAGTAGGTGGAATGGAAAATGACTGGGGAAACGAGATCCATATAAGTTTATTTAACTTTTATTGGTCCTTGGTACTCTCACACGTCTCTCTCTCTCTCTCTGACACTCAGTCTGTCTCTGTCACTCTCTCACTGTCTCTCTCTGACAATCAGTCTGTCTCTGTCACTCTCTCACTCTCTCTCTGCCTCTCTCTCTCTTACTGTAAGAAGTATTGCGATGGTTCCAAAATTGAGGGCAAAGAGCAAGCTCCACCCAATTCTAAGACTCTCTGGACCTATATAGCAACCCAAAGAAAATAACAACGTGCTGAGATCTAGAACAAAAATTCATTCTTACACCTGATCCACTAAATTTCCCAGAGTCCTGGATGAATCGAACAAAAACGTGATAGGGAACCGACACTCTGTTCTGACAAAGTTTCTGAACGCCCAAGCAATTTTTTATAAGATGAATGGGTACTACCCTCCTTTATGTAAAGATGTTTCCTTAAATTATAAGACCCACTAAGGAAACTAAACAAGTACAGAAGAGAAAAACACACTATGAACTCTGCTGTAGTCGCCTGGTCAACATCTTACACTATCTACAACCCAATGAGCTTATCATAGGGATGAATTCTGTGAAGGTATCCTTAGTGGAGAGAGAGATGAGCCTAATTTGGTCTAACCTTATCTACCTTCTCATATCCGTAGATTCCCATATGACCTAGCATCCAGACAAGAATCCTTAGAGGAGAATATATTTTCAGACTTGTAGCATCAATTTGGATGTGAATGTATAAGAATTTAATTGCCTTCAAGCAGCCAGACTTCTGAGCAGATGCAAGCCCATTTCAAAGTTGTGTTCCATACAGGCTCATGCCAAAATACAACCCTAAATTCGCCACAAGAAATTCAATAAAACAATAATTTCTCCATTACAACCTTGAAGATCAGATCTTTCTATCAACCGAAAATCTTTTGGCATACTCACAAAATATGCAAAAAAGGATCAAATTACTTCTTCAAGCCAGCTTTAAACGATGCACAGGTCAGCGATGATCCCCGCCATCACAGTGATGGTTTTAACTGTGACAATCAGATTGATGCTTCCGTAACGGTGACGATCAACGATGCATCCAAAAAACCTGCGTAAATTGCTCTCAACTGATCTATCAATGACGCAATTAGAATCTTTTTATAAATAAATAAAATTATAAGACAATGGACAGTCTTATAAAAATTTATAGCGCCTTTAATTATCAACAATGCCAGCAAGAAGGAATAATCCGTCATTCAATAAAGATAAAATGTAACAAAAAAGAAAAAACAAAACAGATTACATTGCGTAATAAAGTATTTGCTAACGATTTATTTTATATTTTTTATTTATTGTTTTGTTGTCTCATTCAATGTTAAACATATATATCTGCTTCCACCACCTTCACCGGGGTTATGCAATAGGACAATCTTGACCATTATAAAATAGTATAAATCATCAAGGATCACATGATTCAAACCTTACTGTTTGCGTTAAATGTAATTACATGAGCAAGTGGAAATATTAGTTCACTCAATATTTAGTTTTATTGAAAGTTGGAAATTTTACTAGATATTTAGTTGACCTTAGTATTACATATATAGTTGGCGGGAAGTGCGCTGATTGGTTTTTCCAGCAGAAATCCTACCTAAATTTATACAGAATTTGTTCTGATGGAGCTTCACATTATTTCGTTTGAACTGACCGAATAAGAGGCCAATTAGATATGGTTGCAACTTTTCTACGGACTTCTGTTCGGCAACATATTCCTCGTTCAGAATTCGGGACTCAAAATCAGTGTATAAACTGATTTTACTCTGTGCAAGTCTGTGTTATCGCACTGTTTAACAAACGCAACCTGATGATGGGCGAACGCCCGGAACCACAAAAAGAACCAGATTATCGCGGAAAATATCTGTGATGCTTTCCAGATCTGCAGGCCCAATTACCACAATGTATTAGAAGCATTACTAGAATGCCAAATTTGAAGAAAATCGTAATCGGAAGTGCATTTTTTAAATTAGATTTTGTGATTTCGGGAATTTTCTTAAAAATGATGTAATGATTTTCTTTAAACGTGGAATGCTAACCGCACAGATACAAACCAATAACTTTTATTTCTAACATTTCCCACCCCTAAAAAAAAGAAATAATAATTTTTTAATGGTTTCGCGGAATTTTTGGCATTAAATTTCAAATAATGTTACTGGCGCAAAAAATTAGCAAAAGTAAGAGTAAGAGAAAGGAGTGCGAGAAAGGAGTGAGAGAAAGTGGTAGAGTTTCACACCAGTTTTTTTTTTTCTTACCGAAAGTTGGGATTCACCGATTTTTGGAAATTTTGTTTCCAAATGGTAATTACTGGGCGATACCAGGTAAAAGCCTAGAATTTACCAATTTTTCAGACATTCGACAGTGATATTTTAATAAGTAATTCAAATTTTAATTTTAATTGACATTAAATAATTAATCAAATTAATTTTTATGTTTGGTAATCATAATATTTTCCAAAAAACATTTATCAAATGGAAAAAAAAGGCAAAAATATTTCACACATTGTAGGACAAATTAAGCGGTAAACAAGGATACTTACTGTACTATAACAATATTTGCAAGATTACATAAAGAGGAAAGGGACGGGTTAAAAATCGATGTAATCCAAAAGCCAAAGAGTATTACTGGGGATTTTAAAGCGATGTGGCATTAATCGATCACAAACCCAAGCACATATATAAATATATCCACACACACATAACTTAAATCTGCATATATTAGATTTTACAAACACATGTGTTTAGTTTTATACAATATTTCTTATCATTTTTAGTTCAAACAAACTAAAAATGGAAAAAACACAAAATAAAATGGAAATCCGGTTTTAATGTTACATTTTTACAATCTCTAGATTATGATAATTTTAACATTTTCCCAATTTAAACAGTTTTCCATTATGAAAAACTAGGTTAATACAATATATTCCATGTTTCAACGTTACATGTACTTAATGTGTTTATCTTAAACAGTTTTCTTTCCCACTAGAATTTTTCCTTGAATAAAATAGATCGATAAAGAGGTGAATATAATATTGTAGAAAGTTTTAACTTTTTATAGAAACAATAGTTTGATATTCTCCTTAGGGAGCTTATCCCTTCTGGGAATGATGTCCAGGAACCTCGATTTTACCCAAATGGTAAGGGTAATGTTGTACGTATATCGTAAAATGTCAGATTGAATCTTCAGTAAAGAAAATCTGAATAAAAATGATTTTTCACTTACTGCAATTACGGATTATTCCTCTGTGGGGAGCGATCAAACCCTACGCTATCCAAATGCCATATACTCGTATACTTCAAAGAAAAACAGACCAAATATCCAGACCCGGCTAAAACCCACTAAGATTCCCACCAACTAACTCAAATATCTATTCTGTCCACTAGCACTTCCTTTTAACCGATTTTTTCTTCAAATTTGGAATTTTAGCAATGTTCCTAATGTACCTTAAATATTACAAAGAATACATAATGGTACTTTAGATGAATACTGTTGCTGCCCCCCCCCCCAAACCTTCAAAAAAATCAATTTTTCTGGAAAAAAGTTTCAAAATAAAATTGATAGGCATTTTTTAGGTATAGGTAGTGTGTGAAGTTTATAGAAAATCGTCGGTGCCATTCGGAGACAATCACGAAAAACTGGAAAAAATAAAATCTTTCACCACAAAGCCACACTTTCGGTCGATGTACTTTACCAAAACCTTCGTGTCACATGTGCTAGTGATACCTAAATGGAAGATCAAGTTTGAGCTTACTGGGAGTATTTTTATTTTTGAAATATATTGTTCACATACACTCATCAGTAAAAACAATTTTTTCGTACTCAGGGGACCTCAAAGCATGTATTCCAGTGAAAACTTTGACAACAATCGCAATACTTCCTCTTACTAGGAAGTAAGAGAAAGTAAACATTTAACATGAAAATTACAGAAATATGTGAATGTTGTTTAATTACAGAGCCAGATATCAGTCTGTTCTACTCCACTCCCACCCACCAATAATATTTGAAAAGATCGTCAATGAAATGGCATGTTAAGTGATTCATAATTAATTTTAAAAAAATAGAACTCCTCAATACACCCACACTATACTGTTTGCCTAAATAGAAGTTTGTATGTCAATCTTGTTTTAATCATGACTGTATATACGTCACAGTATGTATATATATTCTGTTCAAAATTAATAATAGTCCTTTAAAATATTGATAATATTAATTAACTTCAAATATATAGAATTCCAACAATTTAATTAACATCAAATGAATAAGTTTTCAAAATTAATTGGAAGATAATTTAATCTAAAATTGATTTGTTCAATTAATTACATGGAATATGATTTTTGAATAATAATAAATCCAAACCACAATTCTTTTATGGCAGTAAATCAATAAAATCACCAACTGAATAAAACCAGTAATAATAAAATTAAAAGGTTATTTAAAGAAATAGTTTCAATTTTAAGATGTAATAAAAAATATTATTAATTTAAATAATAAATATGGTTAATAGCGTAAATTTTAAATTATATTTCAAAATTGGGGGGGGGGGTATTTTATACTTATCTTTTTACTTTCTCTTACTGCTTTAAGAGAAACTATAACAATGAGAAACTAACACAATCCGTAGAAATTTAATAAAATATCTCAGGATAGAAACAAAAACGCAGGATATACAAACTCTAGGCTATGCCGTTTAGATATCAAGAAATGTAATCAACATCCGACCACCGGAATTGCGGTTTTAGATTGTTTTGGGGATATTGAACTGAGACCTGAAACATCTTTTGTGCAGCCCACAGCCTTCTGTGACTGCAAAGGGCAGTGAGCTGTAGAGGCTCCTAGGAACCGAAAATCTAAGGCCAGCCTCTGGACTCGATCCTGGGAACTCCGCGTTGCTAGTCCAGAGCGCTACCTCTGAGCTGATCCATTCCCTGCGATTTTACTGATGGTTCTTTTTAGTTTTTCATTATTTTCTCACAAAAATTAAAGTTGTCACTTTGTTGCAGAAAATAATTGTGAATTGACACTATTAACTCACAATTTATATGTTTAGCGTTTTTACAGAGTAAGGAGAGAAGAGTATATAGACCGAGCAAAGAGTACATTGATGGTAACGTGATGAATGTAGAATGGTGAGACGTTAATGTTGTGAGTCGCTGAAGAGTGATGTGACAAATTATAACTCTTGCTTGTTCTAACGGTGGAGAGCTATTGTGGCTACCTTGGTGAATGTTTCAGGGTTGAAGTTGATGTAGCGACTGATCATGACTCTTCCAAGTCTATCTGATGACTGATTGTTCAGGCCCTCAGTTGAAGTCGAAGCCCATTCGCCACTACATTGTAGGGAGCCGTCACAGAGTGTAATGCATTGGTGACATGCGCTTGAAGACTAATGCTGGCGCCTTGATGTTGGTTGCTAAGTAAATCACTGAACCCAGCGATTTCTTTCCATTACAACTTCTATATAAAGTATATGGTCTATTACATGCATAATATGGTCTTATTTTTTTTAATTAAGGCGCGTCAACATCTATGGCCATTGGCGCCCGGAGCCTTCACAGTGCACTGCCGGCCTCCGGACAGTGTTCTCTCGTTACAGACAACACTGTCCATCACCACAGTGAGCTGTAGAAGCTCATAGAAAGAAAAAATCTAAGGGCAGCATAGCTGGACTCGAATCCGGGTCCTCCGCGCGGGAATCCAGTATGCTAACCACATAGCTATTCCCATCCCTATTAAGTCTTATTAAATGTAACTACGAGATTGCCCTTTTTTAGAAAAACTGATTAATCGCAAATGCGACCATTCTGAATAGATTTCGGAGGTTTTTCGGGGATTTATCTTTAAAAAAATGACTCCAAGGAATTTCGTTTTTATTTCGGACACTACCTCCGCACATAAATGACTACCACTTTTATTTGTAACATTTCTGTTTTTCAATAAAAATTCATTTTTGAAAGGTTCTGGGAGAACTGGTTTCTTTAAAATTTTCGTGCTTAACTGCCACTTCAGTAAAATTTATGGCTCCACTAACTTTTTTTAAATCTTATTATTAAAAATATGATTCCAAACATAATACCACGACTGCAATTTATCCTGTCATTATAGACAAATATCTTTCAAACATGGAATTGTTACTAAATTTAACTTCAAGTGAGATATAAGCGGAGAGAATCTAAACTAAAAATAATACTTGATGGTAAGTTAACCTTCCAGCTCCCCCAGAGCGCCCTAAAGCCTATAACTCTACAAAAAGTATCCATTATAAGCTCTAGCTCTTTCTATTATTAGTTGTTTCTCTACCTAGGAGCCACAACAGCTCACTGTCCGGTGATGGACAGTGCTGTGTGTAGCTAGAGAACAATATCCGGAGGCCGGCAGTGTACTGAGAAGGCTCCGGACGCCAATGACCACAGATTTTGGTTAAAAAAATCGCAAAAAATTTGAAAAAAAAAGAAGAATCTATTCAGTAAAGTCCTAGTTCCGGTGTAACGATTTTGACCGAAACTTTATTGCCAGCGTCCTGTGGCAGTAACTAAACGAAATACCAAGTTTCTACGATTTTTCCGATTTTGTGTCATGGTGGCCATATATACACATCAATTTCTTAAAATTAAAATAAAATAAATAAATAAAACAATCACTTTTTCGGATTAAGGGGATTTCAAAACATCTATTTCCGTTGAAAACTCAATTTCAAAAATGTGAAACGATAGCTATACTTCCACTTACAAGCAAGAACGTAAAAAGAAACAAATATAATTATATGAACATAAATTTTGAATTGGTAGTAAACTAAATAAATAAAGGTTTATACAAATAATTATACAAACATTAATTAAACTGATTTATATTATGTATGTTTGTATGTACATAATTTTATTATAGTTGACTAGGTCTGTTTGCTATTGGTTTATATGAAACTGGGTGGAGAGAAGGGACTAGAAGTATGTTTGTGTCGCTTTATGAGAAGAGATAGTCCCGCCCAGGCGAACAGATCCTATACACAAGTAAGAGAGAAAGAAGCACTATTGATATTAGTAGTGCATATTGGCGCTGACACTACACATACAGTGGACCGAAACAGCGAACAACCTGGCGCACACTCAGTCATATTATATTTTAGTTATGTAATCGAGACACACGTCCCAATAGCTATATCACCTGTATTTCTAGAAACCATCCCCCTTCTATGTTACCCACTCTTTCCTCGTTCAATTACTGCTATTTTTATTGACATTTATACGGATGTGTTGACGTGACACCCATGGTCTGATTAAACTCCTATACTTTACACCTAAGTTCTTCTTCTTCTTTTACTATTTCTACTGTCTATCTTCGCAGATGTAGAGGGCGTGATTCAGGTCAATGCATGACTTCCAAAAATCAAATTTTTCCGGAAAAATGTTTGAAACAAAAGTAGTAAGTTAAATGTGAGCAGTTGGCGTTCCAAGTTTAAAGAAAATTGTTCTAGTTATTTTCCAGATAATTTCAAAAACTCAAAAACTTATTCTGTATATTTTTGCACTTCCGATTAACCGATTTTCTTGAGTGTGTATGGTTTATACGAAGTTTTTAAAAAAAATTGTAGGAGCCATTTTCGAGAAAACTGGAAAAAAAAATTAAGTAAAGTCGTAGTTTCAGTTCATGGATTTTGTCTGAAACCTTCGTTCGGATCCGGTGGAAATACCTCTAAACGCAATACCCAGTTTGAGATTCTGGCGACTTTTTTTTTTTTTTAATATTTTGTCCACACTCGAGACCTATACACCCACACACACACTTTCCACTAAAAACAAAAACTCTTTTCGTACTGAGGGAACCTCCAAACATGTTTTTCCTGTGAAAAATTTTGAAAATTGGCACGATCTCTTACACACCAGCAGTAAGAGAAGTAACAAAAAAAAAACTTTTATTTCTCTATGCAAACTGCCTGCAAACCAGAAAAAAGACTGCAGTGCACTTTGTTAAATATTTAGACAACAATATCTAGTCTAGTCCAGAAACACCACGTCCAAAACACTTAGGCAAATTAAATTAAAAATAGATTAGAAAAGCGGACTATGAACTCACCCATTCAGTACACCCTTAACCTATATTTACCGATCTAAATACCTTTTTGTTGCCAAGATTCCTCGTAACATACATTCACCTAGGCATAATGTTCAGTGTCTAATTTATATTACCTATATTAACAAAAAAAAATGATTTATTGAGAGTATTTCTTTTCGATTAAACTATAACATGTGTTATGGTTAATACCCATTTTGGCGTGAAATAAATTTTATAACTAAATTAAAGTAAGCCTATTTTTTTCAACCGGGCTTAACGTCCAACTACCTAATTAGGTGTCTTCACTATATAACAACTTGTTCGTAATTGCGGTCAAATAAAACATTCAAGGTAATTTGACGAAATTTTGGCATAAAGAGACTATGCAGTTGTGATATAAATACTGAGATATAAATATGAAATAAGATCTTCATAAATCAAATGAATTAACCAATGATATTGCAATTTTTAATTTTGTTGTTTTTTGGCAAACATATGGAAAATGTAGATAAGTGGGTCATTCATTAAATAAAGAGACAAAAAATTATAAATCAAAAACTACATAAAAAAAAGAAAACCTGGTTTGAAACACTTACCACGTCTGTCTACTACTGAAATTTATATGGTTATAGATGATAAATTTCCTTCAAACTTGGGTTTTACTATATTTAACTGCTTTCTATATTATATATGTATAGCTGGTAGGACCTAACTAAAAGCGACATTTGAGGGGATTGGGGGAAACTGTGATCTTCCAGCTTACAGCTTTGGAATAACGTATCAAAGAAAAGTGAAATGTGTAGTTAGTACTCCGAGTTCAAAGGAAATCGTAGAGCAAATCTGTTCAAGTTATTGTTTCACTTACGATTAATCGATTTTTTTTCATCACTTTAAATACCTATAGATGATGAGCTCGGTTAACATACGAGAAATGACACTTTAAAGGAAAGCCTAACGTCACTCCTCCATCCAAAATGAATTTTCCCAGAAAAATGCTTTTACAAATAGAAGTTGTAGTCTTCTTTTTATGCGTAGTTGGTGTACTAAGTTTAAAGAAAATCGTTGTAGTCGTTTTTTGAGAAAATCATAGTCGTTTCGAGAAAATCGCTAATAAAAAATAGTACCAGCATCAGAGACATTTTCCGTGGTAGCCTGCTTCATTTTGGGTTATCGACCGGTTTCGGGGTTCGCCCATCTTCAGGATGCGTTTTGAAAAACATGCGTTTTGACTGTGTGAAGACAGTCTGAAACAGACTTTTTGTCTGAAAAACGCATCCTGAAGATGGGCGAACGCCCGAAACCGGTCGATGACCACAAAATGTGCCAGGCTACCATGGAAAATGTCTCTGATGCTTTCCAGCTCTGCGGAACCAATCACCATAAAAAATAGTACTTTCGGTTGACCGATTTTGATCAAAACTATTCTGTCAGGTCCCCCTGGTAGGATTTAAATGAAATATCAAGTTTGAACTTACTGCGTTTTTTCGTATTTATTAAGTTATGTATTTATTTAATTAATTAAGTTATCTTGACCAAAGACACATACACAAATGTGTTTCGGATTCAGGGGACCTCAAAATTAGGAATTACCGGTGAAACGCGATATCGAAAATTTGACAGATCGTAATACCTACATCCTCTTAGCATCAATAGAGAGAAAGTGAAAACAATACTTTCAGCACCATAAGTTGGTATTCCTGTCATATCAGTTCAAAACCGCTTCTTATCCACTGTTGCAGTGTATTTATATATGGTTATCCTCTATTACTCACGATGGCAAATCCTTTAGAAGTTTTCACTTTGAAAGAACGACGCTCAGTACTACAATTACTGGTTCTTATGAGGGAGGCTTCCTAGATGAAAGTTACTCCTGAATCTTTAATCAATATATTTAGTATTTATATGAATCGTGCAAAATTCTTCAAGTTGGTTGATCGATTCAAAATCATCCCGAGTCTCCAGCTGGCAAAAAGTTCAGACCGAAATGTCGGTCCGCAGCGTGTTAACGATATTTTGAGGAGCGAAAGATCCAATTTTTCTATAATATTTTTGAAAGGACAGTGTATTAGTCAGTACTACAGAGTAAATAAAATGAAATGAAGCCTGATGTCCTGGATTGTTTGGTGAGGAAAGTGAACAACGATCGCTCACAATTAATGTTTGAAACTTCTGAACAATTATGTTGTCCGCCTTATAGATCGGATCTTGCATTGCCAGTTTAAGGGAAATCGTTGTAGCCGTTTTAGAGAACATTTCAAAAATCTAAAAAAAAAACTATTCAGTACAGTTTGGAATAATAGCGAAACATTAGTTTATTATATAGATCATTGAATAGAACCATGCAAACTACTGAAATAGTACATTAGAGGAAAGCTTAACGCTACTGTTCTCCCAGAATCACCTAAAAGTAAGCCTAATAGTAACCTAAAAGTGATAGGGATTCATTTGTTTATATACTATATGAAGTTTAAAGAAAATCGTTAGAACAATTTTCGAGAAATCGCGAGAAACTGAAAAAAAGTATTCAGTAAAGTCGCACTTCCGGTAATGGATTTCGCACGAAACATTCGTGGCAGATGCGGGTAGTGGTACCCACACGGAATACCAAGTTTGTGCTTCTGCGATTGTTCGTTATGGAGATATTATGTTCACTTACAGTGCACATAATTCGCTAAAAACCTTATTTTTTCACACTCAGGCGGACCTCAATACAAGTATATTTGGTGAAAACTCAATTTCGAAAAGTTAACACTTTCACAGTACTTGCTCTTACCAAAGAGAAAGTAACAAAAAAAAATTATGACAAAGCCTTAATTTCGCAGACGTATCTGAGTTGGTAAGTAATAAAATATTGCATTATATAAGAAAGTTAAACTTTTAATTCTTCACAAAACTAATATTAAAAACTAGGAACAGGAAATTCAAAAATAACTACATAAATTTATTGAATACCAGTACGTAGTAGGGAACAATAAATTTTGACTAAAATATTTGTTACTGCACTATATTTAGAATAGGCGAGGTTGTATAAAATTAAAAAATTCAACACTCACACATCTGTACACAAATCTTACTATTTCTTTTATCATCTAGTTTCATTTAAACTAGAAGAATGTATCAAATTAATACAATTTGGCAACACTGATAAGGCTATTTACAGACCAATAGATTACCCAGTTATTAGGTTGTTGGTTTGTTATTTAGAGCCAGGTTATACTGTTGTACAGTGTTGTTCACTTTGATAACCTTTAACCACCAGTAGAGGATGTTAGAAATAGATAGCATTTATTTTTAATAATGTGAAAATTGTTGGATACAAAAACTGAATGAGTTGTTTTTCCTATTATTACCTTCACAACCAGTTACTTTAATGAAGCCAATAATCTCTACAGAAGGAAAACAAGGAATTTTTCACTTTGTTCCAACAACGCAACAAATTCCATGAAATTAATTAATGATCAATTATAGCAATTTAGATTTATTTCAATGAAAATAATACACCGTAGTCTGCCCCTAGATTTTTTTCTTCCAGGAGCCCGTGCAGCTCACTGTGGTGATGGACAGTGTTGTCTCTAACGAGAGAACACTGTCCGGTGGCCGGCAGTGCATTGAGAGGGCTCCGGGCGCCAATGACCATAGATGACGCGCCTTAAATTAAAAAAAAATACAGCGTAGTCGATTTAATGTGAAAAATACATGAAATATCATACAATCCAAACGGCATATCTTGAAAGGCTTAGGAAGGCCTATCTTTTAAAAAGTTTTAATCCATTAAAAAAAAAATGGAGAGAAAAGATTACAAAATTACATATATAGTATACATAGTATAAATCTCTCTTTAATAGTAAAAAAAGCCCGTGACTTTCTCTTCTTGCACTTCTCACAGTCCTATTCGAAAAATTTTCCTGGAAGTTGGAATTTTTACGAAGCGTTATTTAGCCGCAGCTCAACTATAAATTTAGGTGATAGGACTATAGTGGTTGGTTTTAGGACATAGGTTTACCTGAATGTAACTACATTGCCTACCAGCGGCCCCTATCAATAACATCAGCTAAACCAACTATATTTAAGCCTACGTTATATCTAAAAAAGTCATGCGTTTTTATCTATGCAGTATTCATACCAATTTTAAAAGAAAATCTTTTTAACCGTTTTCGAGAAAGTTCCAAAAACTCCAATCCTATTCTATAAAGTCGCACTTCCGATTAACCAATTTCTTCAAATTTGGAATTCTAGCAAAGCTTCTAATATATTGCATTATAAATGGTAGAACCATGTATTATATTGAAGTGGTACTTTATAGGGAATCTAAACGTTACTGATTACACCACTACAAGTTATTTAATTGAAGTTTACGAAAAGTATCTACCGAGAAACTTCACTTTCTTTTGTTTTTCAACTAGCACAATTCGAATCAGAAGTTTCCTTCAAACTTCGAATTTTTAAAACATTGAAACTTCCTTTTACTGCTCGTAAGAGTTTTAGTATTTCACAACTTCAGTTCCAAAGATTTGACTTAAATTTTCATACACAAATCCACTATCACTTTTATTTAAAACATTTGTCCGAGGAAAAGGTTTTTACGGTTTTTGTGAAAGAGTGCAACTTGATATTCTCTAAAGTTTCATACAATCTGCGGTTCTGCCATATATATAATAGTAAATTTTATTATAACACTGTTGAAGGTTCCGTTTTTGAAGAAAATACATTAATCGGAAGTGAAACTTCCAAATGGTTATCTGGAATTTTCATTTTTTTTTTTACTTTTTTTTTTGCAGAAAATGACTGCATTTTCTTTAAATATAGAATGCTACCTGCACATGAACAAACATTGATATAAAATATTTTAGGGGTTTTTGAGGGAGCCACAAAACATTAATTACCTAACCAAACTCTATTTTGAAAATATAAAACGTTCGCAATGCTTACAATAGGTAGAGAACTTAGTTTATTAACATCAAGTAAAAAAAGAAAATTTCTAGATAAAACTGTTCAAAATAAAATGAATTAACAAATTTTGGAGGTCATGTTACAAAACAAGTTTAATAACATTTTGTAAAAGTGTAAACAAAACTACTCAATCAGCGGTAGAAGAGTTCACAGCTGATATTTTTTATTTTTCACCTAATTTTCTTTTTCTCAAGGCCAAACATTGTTGTTTTACCTCTTGGTAAAATATATTGTGTTCAACATAATAAATTATTATTATTTCCATTTAGACTTTTTTTTATTATTAAATACTTTTTATAGTAATTTATATTTTTATCAGCAATATTTATTTTTTTTTTCTTTTTTTTTTTACGATAATAGCGATTAACCTTCAATAAGTAAACAATATAAACATATTTTATAAGTATTTTTTAAAACTAATTGCAATAATTGGTTGCATTTATTACCGATCGCTTTTACTTCTCTCTCTCTCTCTCTCTCTCTAAAACGTATTTATTGCATTCCTTTAATATAGTGTTATTACAATATCATTGATATATGGTTGTTTATCGGCAATATATATTATTAAAATATAATTTACGAATCTATCATATACATGTACAATAGTTTTGAAAACAACTAAATATCTAATCAAAATTCCAAATTTCCAGACAATTTTTCAACTTTTTCTATAAAAAGTTCGAAGTAAGAGAAAGTCGAATGAATTTACCATACGTTATTTTTACTTTTTCTTACTTCTGTAAGTCGATGTATTGCAATGGTATCAAATTTTCGATATCGAAATACTCAACGATTTTCACTCGAAATACTCAATTTGAGGATTCCTGAGTCCGAAAAAATTGTTTTTAGAAAATAATTTGTGTGTGTGAACAGCATAGCTCAAAAACAAAAAAATCGCAGAAAGTTCAAATTTGACACATCCGACCGGAAGTTATCTGTAAAAATTTTGCAACCGAAAAACCCACTTTACTGAACGGAGTTTTTTGCGATTTTTTTTTAACTTAGTGTATAATGTACACAATTTGAATTTAAAACATATACCTGGGAAAATTCATTCAAGGGAGGGCTTTTGGGAGAAGGCGGGTTGTCTTTTCCTCTAAACTGCTACATTACTTTATTATTCAATTAATTCTATTATCTGAATAATATTGACTAGAATTAAATTGTTGCTTTTGGTTGCTTATAAATCAGTAATCTCGGTCTTCCTGATATTCACGCCCAGGTCCGGCCACAGCAAAGACTTCTTGACGACCCTTCATCACTTCTCGGTATATTGTAATACCTTCTTACTTATTGGAAAGAGAAGGTTTTGATTCCACTGTTCTTAACAGAACAACCTGTTCGTCGCAGTTCAATGATGGCAGTCAAGACCAAAACAACGATTAGGGAAGGCTACAAGAAAGCATTCCAATTAGGTATTTTCCAGGAAACTATAATGTGATTGGAATGTTCATTTTAATGTAATCTAACAACCAACCGTGATGTAAGCCAAATTCCAACTTCTCAAATTTAACTTTTTTTACTTCTAATATCTCTCTTCACGCAGTCTTACTTGGACGAATTTTCATCAATCTAAGGGAAAGTTTGCATTTCCAAAAATAAATTCCTATAACCTGATAACAAAACGTCGTAGAATATTTTGTCTTGTGAATGAAAATTTATTTCTGTCTTTAAATTTATTCTAAAAAGAAAAAAAAAACCGTAAACAGGGAAATTATATAACATCTCAAAAAAAATATAATCCTGACGTCCTTGATATATATATAGCCGTGCAATTCTTACGAAGATAAACTTTTATGAATATTTTGTAATTTCTGTCATTTGACCTTGGGACAGCATTTAAAATTTTAGATGTTCATTATAAACTCACGTTTCGAGTAATCGTTTCGATCGTTAGTCCTCTAAGTGAGTGTGTATGTGTATGTGTGGTTTACTGTTTAGGTGTGAGTATATGATCAAAATATCTCAAAAGAGAAGATCACAGGAAGCTCAAACTAGATGTAATACTACTTATTTGGAGTATCTAGGTACAGTTTCGATCAAAATCTTTAAAATCGGAATTGCAGTGTTCTCTTGATACAAACAATTCTGCCCAACACCGGCCAGCGAGCTGTACAAACTCCTAGGAAGAGAAAAATCTAAGATAGCACTGCTGGATTCGGACGCTGAGACCTCCGCGTGCTAGTCCAACAAGTTGCCATTAGGCTAACCCCCCCCCCCCCTTAATTGCTTAATTAGTTTTACCGAAAGATTTCTTTTTTCGGTTTTTCGTAATTTTCCCAGCAAATGCCATCAACGATTTTTGCGAATAAACTTCGCACATTTTTAAGTGAAACAATTTTTAAATAATTTGGTGTGAAATACTCACACAACTTTCTTGTACTCCTCCTTATACAGTTATATATAAAAAACCAATTTTCTTTAAATTTCAAATGTTGCTTATGTTCTAACATAAACATACAGGGGTTTGGAGGACAAGTACCAACCTACCAACACAGACAAGGTAGAGAAATATAAACATTTGTAGAAAGGCCAATAATATTGAACAAACACAGTTGAATTTTAACGTCATAGATTCCTTAGAACCACCAAAAAACAATATTTAGAGGAAAATGTTACAAATAAAAGTGATATCTGTGCAGTTAATATGCCAGGTTTAAAGAAGATCGCTACAGTCGAGAAAATTCCAATAAATACAAAAACCTATTTTGTAAAATCTCACTTGCGGTTAACTGATTTTTTTCAAATTTGGAATTCTAGCAATGTTTATAAAGTATATTAGAATTGACAGAACTGTGTATTGTTCTGAAGTGTTCTTTTAGAGGAAAGCTTAACCGCTACGGTTACCCCAGACCCTCTAAAAAATTAATTTTTCCGAGATAGTGTTTTCCAAAAGTGATAGGTGTTTATGTGTTTAAGGTAGTATACGAAGTTTAAAGAAATACGTTGGAACTGTTTTCGAGAAAATCGCGAAAAACTGAAAAAAAAAATCATTCAGTAATCTCCACTTTTGATTAATGGACTTTTGCTGAAATCTTCGTGTCAGATGCAGGTGTAGTACCTAAATGGAATATAAAGTTTGAGCTTCCTGTGACTATTCGTCTTTGAGATATTCGCAACATATACCATTCGCTAAAATAATTTTTTCGGATTAAGTGGTCTTCAAAACATGTATTTCTGGAAACTCAATTCTAAAATTTGATACGGTCGCAATAAAACCCTATTGCGCAACAGCCCATGAAGGGCCAAGGCTTGCCAGACGGCGATTTGAATAGCGGAACATGTGGTAAGCACGTCGCAGTTCCCACGCCGTTTAGTTCCGGCCTTCGTCACCTAGGGCGCTACTAACTGTAGCTTCCCATTTTTTATCACGATGCTGGATCAACACCGACTTTGCCCTCACGGGAATCAACCCTGAATTCTCGCACGAAAGGCGAGTGCGCTAGCCACTAGACCAACGCGCGAGGACGATACGATCGCAATACTTCCTCTTAAATCAGAAGAACGAGAAAGTAAAAATTGGTTTATCGGTTGTTCTGAGGAAGGGCATAGTTAAGCTTTCCTCTTAAATGCCACATCAATTTATGGTTCCATCGCTTATTTAATCGATATTAAATGCATTGCTAAATAATACGAATTGCCAAGTATAATACGAAGAAAAAGAAAACCGTTGAAGCCGTTGTTGAGAAATGTGAATTAAAAAATAATAAGTCATTCTTCCAGTTAGTTAGAGCATTTTCACCGAAAATCCTCGGGACGGATGCACTAAATATAATTGAATGGAATTTGAGCTTCCTGTGACTTCTCGTATTTTGAGATATTTTGTTGAAACAAACAGACCATTCGCTGAAATTCTAGACGATGACAAAACAAGTAATTTCGGGGAAAACATTTCGAAAATTTAACACGATCACATTATTGCTCTTGCAGCAAGAAAAATTGAAAATTTAAGTCCTGTTTTATATATGAAAAAGCAGTCTGACGGTCAAATCATCCTTTTAAAGATCATGTATGTATGTAATTTTGTAAGTTGTATTCTTTTTCGTGCTTATCTCTGTTTGAAGTAATATAAATATAATAAATAATGATAAGAAACTATTTAAAGCAAGAAGAGATTTATTTATTTTGTCTTGTTTTTTTATAAATATAATATTTTTATCTATCTTAATAGCCTTTTACTGCCCTCATTAAACATTACATTAAACTCTCTTATTTATTTAGTATAAGGATACACAAGTGTTAATTTGCAAACAATTTCAGTTAAATATAAAAATAGAAATTAATTTAAATTTAGTATGAATAATTAGTTTTATCATTACAACAGAAACAATTTCTCGAAAGTAAATAACGTGTAAAATTGTAACCTTTTTTATAACCACAAAAAAATTGTACATATAGCCAGTTATATTGTAACCTCATCATACCCAAGTTTCTATAGAAACATAAGAGCTTCATTTTATCTTGTTTGTGCTAGTACTTCTTTGTTTCTGCCGGATTTCTCTGTGTGATATGTAAGATTATTTAATATTCAATTCCATTCTCGTTTATCCTCAATCGAGATATAGATTGATGTATATATACATATGCCGGGGCAGAGTTCTTCTGGTTTATATATATATTATATAATATATATATTCATACATATATATATATATATATATTCGAAATCAGTTTTATATATATATATATTTATTCTCTCACCACCTTTCTTTCTGATTTTGTTTCTTATCTTCCCTTGCTTGCTTTCCTACCAACCATTCTACACGCTATTCCAGTTGGCATTTCTTCATCATCCTGGAGAATGTCTAATTCTAAAGTTATTCTCTTGCTGAGCCCTTAATTTTCTAGCTCAGTGCACTTCTCGTTTACATAGTTTCTTCTTCATTAATCTATATTTTTTTTAAATTTTATTTACAGTAAATGTCTGTATTAAGTATAATTAAAGTTATGGTCTAAACATTTGAAATTTAACGTCGCAGTTTCCTCAGAACCCTCAAAACAATTTTTTTAGAAAATGTTACAAATAAAAGTGATGTTTTATCACTGTGCAGTTGGTATTTCAAGTTTAAAGAAAATTGTTATAGTCGTTTTCGAGGAAATCCCATAAAACTCAAAAACCAATTCTATTAATCAAATTTGGAATTCAACAATGCTTTTCATGTATATATCTATTCCATATAGATAAAATAGTAAGTTATTTAGTGTAACGATTTTACGAAAAGCGTTAATATTCCAAATTCGGCTGGATGGATTTTCAAATGGTTTCCACCATTTGACACAGAATTTTCTTGAGAATGACCTTTTAAAGGTAACCACAGTTCCACGCCGAGTGTTCTGTTGGAATTAAATAAATAATCAGTTGGGTTAGTTGTTTTACTACCTATTATTCTCTACTCTTTATAGACAAGGACAAACACATACACAAATTAGGGTCTCCGTCCCAAGTTAATTGGCTAATCCTAGGAGAAGAAAGGGATTAGCTCAGTGGCAGCGTGCTGGACTAGCAACGTGGAGGTCTCAGGTTCAATCCAGTATGCTGCCCTTAAATTTTCTCATCGTAGGAGCCTCTACAGCTCACTGTCTGGTGATGAGCAGTGTTGTCTGTAGCTAAAGAACACTGCTCCAAGGCCGGCAGTACTCTGAGAAGGCTCCGGGGCACAATAGATCTTTCAGGTAGCAGTGCAATATTTCCATACAGCAATCTACAATCTAAATCTACTACCAGTAAGAGGAAATCATGCGATATTATCAATATCGACTTTTCACCGGAAATACACGATTTGAGATCCCCTGAATAACAAAAAATGCTTTTTAGAAATTGCTGTCTGTATGTGTGTTTGTTCAGCATAGCACAAAAAAGGAAAATCTCAAAAAGTTCAAATTTGATATTTCGAGGACCTAACAATAAGTTTCAGTCAAAATCGGTTATCAACCGGAAGAACCATTATACTGAATGAAATGTTTAGTTCTTATGATTTTCTCTAGGTTTTATGGGAAATTTGTAAGAGGATAATAATGGTATAAATAAATAAATCGATCAAAATATGTAAAGTACTGTAAGAGGAAGTCATGTGAGTGTTTCACGTCAATTTTTTTTTTATAATTTTCTCAAATATTTTAAAATAGTGCACGTAGCTAAATCTGGCTTTCTCTCAAACTTTCCTCAAAAGGGGGGGGGGGGGTTAGTACTGACGAGATCTTTAAAATAATGGAGGGGGTCTCCATATTCCAAAACAGTTTCAGACTATTTATTTAAACCATCATTTAATGAAGCGGAGAGAAGTAAGGTGCTAGAGAAATTATCCAAGGAGATGGTGTGCCCTTCTATAAATGCATTGTAACGAAGCCGGATGAGATAATTGTAGAAATCGTAGTGGAATTCATAAAACAAAAATATGTTACATTGAATGTTGATGAATGTTACATTTTGTCCTTAGGCATAACGGGGTGTGAGGAATATCGAGTACTCCACCCCACTTAGTTCAAGTATATAGTACGAAGTGAGAAAGATTAATGTGTATACGTCTATTTATTAGCGTGGATGAGTGGGAGTGAATGTTTTGTAATAGTTGGAGTAGTAGCAGTACGCTGTTTGGGATGGCGGAATGACTCTAGCTGTGGGCAGTGGGTGAACTGATTCATCCATAAGTTCGGTAAATGGCTATAGCCGAGGGAGCTAATGCCATAAAATAAAAAAAATTAAAAAACCATCATTTATGGTAACTAAGACATCAATTCCACGCTGATTTATAAGAAATACATAGTTATATACAACTAAATGAGGCCAATAACAATTATTTATTTGACTAGTGAGGGAAAAGTACACATACGAGTTTAGATAAATAGCCCACTCTAGCGTAGCGAGTGTGCGAAAGCACTTCACTCAAGTGATTAGTATTAATCTTTTTCTGCAATCGTATCAGTAATTTAGAAGTTATGTTAGTAGTTTAGACATATTTGGAAGAGGTATGACAAGAATTATACAATTACAATATCTCAATCTTTTAAGCAATTATTAAAACACAGTGGTATTGCTGCTATTTTATAAACATTTATTTGATAATAAATTTATAATCAATATTTTATTTATTACTTTCTCTTACTGCTGTGAGAGAAAGTATTATTTACATATTCTGTTCTAAAATAGCTATTCTAAGGCGGCAGTGCACCGAGAAGGCTCCGAGGGGAGCTCAATAGATCTTTCAGGTTGCAGTGCAATAACCCTCTACAACAATCTACTCAAAACATGTATTTCCGGTGAAAATTCAATTTCTAAAATTTTACACCATTGCAATAATTCCTTTACTAGAAGAAAGTAAACCGGATACATTCAAATTTTATTTTCTGACGAGAATATGACACAAAATTTGCGAATTTCAAGAAAATAGGTGCATTTTGAAATAATTTTCCGATAAAATTTAATTCAGAGTTCTGGGAATGCCTATGTGAGCCTAGAATCTTCTTCTAAAATGCCTTTTCAAAATGTGGTACTGTTCTTCTACCATGTAATATTAAAAAGTACATGTTTGTAGAAATTCTAAATTTGAAGAAAAATTGCACAGTGCAATTTGAAGTGAATGAATTCATAAAATCATGAGTAATTTTGTAATTTAGCCATAGATCGACTAAATATCTTGAACACCGAAACAAGTGCGTCAGAAACGTTGTACAGTGAAAGCAAAAACTATATAAGCTAAGGTAGGGAAGGTTTACTTGCTATTTTGGCCTGCGGTTAGGTTTATTTCTGCTAGGTATAATTTATATTATATGTTTTTTTAAAGAAAGAAGTGTCGTCTGTAAACATTGCATTTTTTCTAAGTTATACTATTTAGTATATGAAACTTCATAGCACTATGTAGTATTTTGAACCTTTATGTATCGACGAGTTTCATATATATCGACCTAAGTTGGCTGCAGTTCCTTAATTTGGCGATGTTCAAGAAATTTTGGTCGGACTATTTTTATTTTATCTATCGAACATTATCGATTAAGGGGGGATTAATTTATTAATATTCATCTAAGAAAGTCGAACTTGTTCATAAAAATAATTTCTTAGTTAAATAAGTTAATTTTACTCGTCAGCAAATTATGGAGAGGACATTTTTTTCACGATATGTTAAAGAGAGAATAAAGTAATATGTAGGACAAATACAAATTTCTTGTTATTAAAGTTGACATCTAGGCCATTTTACCCTCATAAAGTAAAACGCCCCTTTCCCATCGTTATGTAATGCTATAAATTTTGTACCAAATTTTCCGCTGTACCTACTCCATCACCATGTATCCCTCTCTTTCTGCAACAACCTTTTTTTTCCTCTCTTTTTTCACCCCAACTTACTGATTAATGTATACTTAACTTCTCAGATTTATTAGCTGTTAAATAGCAGATCACATTCCATTAAGCTAGCTTTTGGAGCAGAGAATTTCAATTGAGAAAAAAAAAAGTCATTTCTAATGTTTTTAAAGAAATAAATTATGTATTTCATTAATAGAAATTTAAAGACCAGAGTGCCAATGTACTCAAGGTTACATGTGCAGGTTAAATAACTGTTACACTTATATTCTGTTACAGCTGATGGGTTCACCTACAGTTTTGGTGTATTCTACAATGTACTATTGAATCATTTTAATGAAGGAAGCGGGGCTACATCATGGATTGCTTCGATACTTGTCGGAGTTACATTGTGTTCAGGTAAATGAAATAATTCAAATCGATATAATTATATATATATATTATTCCCTAGTGCATTGATACACAAAATAAGCCCCGCGATTCTCATTGTGGGCAGCCCGCCGCTAGTGAAAAGAGGGTAGATAGAAATTCCTTGATTAACTTAAGAGATTGACAGTTTTACTGGTTTACGATTCTGTTGGAAAAATGTTTATAATGAGAGTCACATAACTTTTTGAAGTTGTGCTGTACATAAAAACTCTTCAGAAAAAACTAAACTCTAATTTAATGCTATTTCTAGAACATTATTCTGTAAGCAGGTATTTTCTTGCTCCTCACTTTAATTAAAACCATTATAAGAAAATTTCTGAATGGCTAGCATCCTAAGATTAATGATATCTTACCTAGAGGCCAAATATAAAGATTTTAAGTATTCATCTTTAGTTTAGTTGCTATTAGTAGACTAAAATCTAAAAAGGTGCCTAAATATGTCTGATAATGACATATTGTCATAGGCATGTAATGGACCCTTTAAAGAACAATGTGGTTTAAAAGGACATCTCTGCTTAATGATACTCCTGTCAATCCTTTTTTTAAGGATGGAGAAATTGAAAGGGGAAACATCAGTCAGCTTGAGATGTTCAGAGATATTTTCCGCGATAGCCTGCTTCATTTTGGATCATCGTCTGGTTTCAGGTGTTCGCCCAACATCAGGGTGCCTTGATAAACACAAACTTACATAGAGCTAAATCAGTTTGAACACTTTTGTGAGAGACTGTTTGATATAAGGAGATTGGATTCAAGATCTTTGGTCAAAATACGTCATCTCTGAAAGAATTTAGCTGTTTTTCTCTCAAGATTATACGGATTTCATTAAATCTTAGCAATATCAGGTCTGTGATTGAATTTTCTGATCTATAATCGCCCTATTCATCTTTATCTTTGCGGTAGAAATATGAGCCCAGAGATCTTTGGATAGTCCGATTTAGAATCTCTCTACAGAAATTAAAAAACAAATCTAGTGTGAATCAATCACACGACATTCTCTTACTGCAATGTACACAGTTGTAAATGACAAATTTTCTTTAAACTTATAATTCTTATTAGATGTTTAGTTGGTCCAATGTTATATAAATGGGAGAATCTCAATTTTCTTAAGTAATACCACTTTTTTTAAGAAAAGCAAAAAATCACCTGCCCCAAAAACCCTTCACTTAAATGCACTTTTTCAAATAAAAGTGATAGGTCTCTGTATTTATAGCTAGTATACATACCAAATTTAATGAAATCTAATGAAATCCATCAGTATTTTTATAGAGAAAATTGCATAAAACTGAAAAAATTGTGCAGCAAAAACTCATTTCCGATGAACCAGTTTTTTCAAACTCGTAATTTTGGCAACGTATTTAATTCTAATTAATATTATATAGATGATAAAATCGTATAATAAACTAACATGAATTTTCCCGGAGAAATGTTTAACATAAAATCGTTGGAACCTTTTCTAAAAAAAAAATGCATTCAGAAAATTGGCAGCGAAAACTCATTTCCGATGAACCAATTTTTTCAAACTCGTAATTTTGGCAACGTATTTAATTCTAATTAATATTATATAGATGATAAAATCGTATAATAAACTAACATGAATTTTCCCGGAGAAATGTTTAACATAAAATCGTTGGAACCTTTTCTAAAAAAAAAATGCATTCAGAAAATTGGTAAATCCGGTGAGGAAATTTGGCAGATAATTTCCTGGCGGATCCCACGGTGATACCTAAACAGAATGTCAAGTTTGAACTTTCTTCGATATTTCTTTTTTGAGCTATACTGTTCCCACACACACAACCATTTGCTAAAAACATTGTTTCGTACAAAGAGGATCTCAGAATATCTATTTCCGGTGAAAACTCGATATCAAAAATTTGACATGATTGCAATTGCTTCGGTGCTTTTTTTTTCTTTGACTCGTTCGGCATCTGTTTATGAGGATAATATTTTATATTAATGTTGTATGTATTAATTTTGTTTTAAGGTAATCTTTTCTTTAAATACAAGAGGTATGTAATTAATTCTTTGTCTGTAAACGTGAAATCATGAAAACCAAAACAAATTCCTTCTATAAAATAAATGCTACTTCTTCACGGTAAAGAAGCGTGTGAGAACAGCAGAATGAAAAATGACACAGAAGGTTTATAAAACTTGATATAAATTGGTTATCAGGGAACAACCAAGGGTTTCCTTTATCTGGAAAAATCCTTCAGCTGGAAGTGTGACCTTAATAAATGATTCTGTCGTTATGGTTGGGTCCGTGATGTAAAAATGGAAACAACATATGGCCTTAGTGAGTTATAAAGGAAAAATCCCTTTACATAATACGCAGTTAGGTCAAGACAAAGCACTCTCAAAACAGTGTGTAAACTGATTTTGTTCTAAGATTTTTTCATCACGGAAAAATCTGGAGTGTAAAACTCACACGAATTTCGCTTACTTCAATTACTACAGATTTAAATTTTCTTTAAAACTGCAAGGTTTGCAATGTTTAGTTGAGCTGGTCATAAAAAATAGTTTAGGGTTATACTTGTATATCCGAGCGGACTTGTATAGATCCATGTCAAAACCAACTTAGCTTGTGTGCAGTTTAGATTTAAACGTAATTGTCAGACTTCCAAAATCATCTAAAATCAGTTTTTTCTGAAAAGTATTAAAAATGATATGTTTTTATCTGTTCGTGACGATTCCAAGTTTAAGAAAATGGATGCAGCCGTTTCTCAGGAAATTCAAAAACTCAAAAACCTTTCATGCAAAGTGGCACTTCTAGTTAACGGTTTTTCTTCAAAAATGGAATTCTATCAATCCTCCTAATATATATTAATATTATATAATTGGTAGAACCATATATTATATTGAAGTAGTGCTTTATAAAGAAACTTTCCATAACATTACTCTTCCCCCAGGAATCCATTTTCCCGGGATAATGTTTCAAATAAAAGTGATGGCGATTCATTTGTGTAGGTAGTATGCGAAGTTTAAAGAAAATCGTTTGATCTGTTTTCGAGAAAATCACGAAAACTGAGGAAAAAAATCATTCAGTAAAATCGCACTTCCGGTTGATGAATTTTGTTTGAGTTTCCTGAGATTTTTCATTTTTGAGAAGATATTTTGTTTAAAACATTTTCTCCGTACGGGAGACCCTAAAACAAGTATTTCCAGTGAACAAATATTTCCAGTGAACAAGTATTTCGGTGAACATTCAATTTTGAAAATTTGACACAATCGCAATACTTCCTCTTACTAGGATTAAGTGAAAATAAAAAAACTAAATGATTTTGTTTTCGCTGTTATTCGAAAACGATGTTTTCTTTAAATTGGAGTAATTAATTGCACAGCTCGGTATTATTTGAAACATTTTTTGGAGAAAATGTAAGCTATATTTACAAAAGATTCCCTCTAAAGTGTCATTCAATATATTGGACATTACTATCATATGATTGGACATTACAATCGAATGTTCACCGAAATAAATTAATAACTTTAGAATTTTATTTTGTAAATTCCAAGTTTAAAGAAAAATTGTTAATTGAAATTTGTGTATATCAAAACAAATTCGTACATTTCATATCAGATATCTATTTTATTTTATTATTTTTTTGTGTATGTTTTTTAGGGCCAATAGCGAGTGCATTGGTAAACAGATATGGCTGCCGAGCGGTGACAATTGCCGGAGCTCTTTTGGCTAGCCTATGCCTTTGTCTGAGCATGTTCGCGCAAAATGTTGCTACATTATATGTAACCGTCGGTCTGCTTACAGGTAAATAAGTGCCTTGTACTTTATTGAAATTATTAGTAAAGTGCACATACTAATACTTTAATTTATAGTTATCCGAAGAAAAATAGAAAATGTATCCCGTCCGTTTTTGGCTATCCAAAAAAGTATTTGTAATTGGAGATATAAACAGTACTCAAAATTAAATCCTAAAACCTTCAAAAGTTTATAAGAATGACGGTGCGCTGGCCACAAGATCAACACCTGAGAACAGCCGTTTACTAAACAACCCAAAATAACTAAAACTTAACTTCCCAGGATTTTTCGTTTTTGAGATATTTTATTCACACACACACACGTACGCATTGACGTCCTCTAAAAACTTTTTTTCGTACTCAGGGAACCACAAAACATGAATTTCCAGTGAAAATTCAGTTTCGAAAATTTATCACGATTTGAGTTGAACAGAGTTGAACAAATTTTTTCAAGTCCTGAGTACAGTACAATATAGTATAGTCTGGGTTTTTATCCGTTGCATTCTCATCCATCGTTAGAGTAAGGCTATCAGTAGAGAGTTGACCTACCGGGGGGGGGGGTCGAGAGTACGTCAAATTTAGCTACGACGCACCGTTTTCTTAGTTCCGCTGTTGTAAAAAAAACAAACCGGATGAGAGCTTCATGTATTTCATTTAATTCTATTCATCTCAAACACACTCACACCCACACACTATATATATAAATTTTTGTGTATATTTGTATACATATTTGTTTATAAAATTTTATTATATTGTAATTGCTATAGCATCCCCAGCTCCTGGGGGCCTGCTGTTATTGGAAACTCTCGGGAATCGGTTCAGCGGAAAAAATTTATTCGTTAATCGAAGGAGTATCAACGAATAAATTCGAATAATACCCATAACTGGGTAAAATCGTATAGACAGACAGAAGGACTGCAGACTTACAGATATGCAGAAGTAGAGACTTTCGTAGTTATTATATAGACATACAGACATGTTATGGTGAATACATACATTACATAATGTACATATGTTTAGGTATTATAATGCTCAAGTACATCTTCTACTTAACTTTTTGAGTACATTTATACTCAAGTATTTTCTGTACTCAAATGTTTTATCATTTGTACTCAAGCACATCCTACTCTGCTTAGCTAGAAGAAAAATAATATAAAAGAATCTTAATAGATATCTTTCCTCAGATTGTTTCTATAATGTTTCCTTCTTTCCAGGTCTTGGTTTGGGTTTGATCTACTTGCCAGCAATTGTATCAGTAACCTGTTATTTTGAAAAATACCGTTCACTGGCAACAGGTATCGCAGTCTGCGGTTCTGGTTTGGGAACATTCTTGATAGCACCATTAACACAAGTTCTAGTAGATGAGTACACGTGGCGAGGAGCTTTTCTTATCACTGGTGGCCTGATGTTAAACTGTGTAGTATTTGGAATACTGTTCAGACCACTTGAAGGGCCATTGGAAGAGGAAGTGGAGTTGAAAACTGTTGGAACTACTGAAGCAAACGGAGAGAATAAAGAGCAAGCAAATGGCGGACAGAAACGACCGCATAGTATACATGGAGGTCCGGTGCCTATTGTCATCAGTGGTAATAGTTCTAACGACAAAGCTAGATTAGCGTTGAGCCAGCCAATGCTTACTGTAGAACGACGAACTAGTAACCAATGGGGAAGTGGTATTATGTATCGAAAAGATGTGTTGTATAGCGGCAGTCTGGCTAATATTCACCACCATCACAAAACAAGGTTAAACATATTTTATTAACAATTACAGTAACTAAATATATTCTAAATCTTGTCCATTTAGGAAAGTAGTTCATTAGTTAACATATTTTTTTTCTACATTGAGTTATGATCGCCACAGTCTTTTCAAAATTTGCTGCATTTTAATGAGAAATTATTGCAGCACTATTTCAAGAATCCTTCTTTTAGTATCTATCGCTCAATTTTGTAACTCTGCTGATGTTGAAATTTACTTGACGCCCACCGATGGCGCAGTAACTAAATTTAGTGAGCTGAGTATTCTTAGAGAAGAGTTCCAATGAATTATTAGCTAGATTCAGAGGTGAGAAACAAAATTCAGAAATAAATTGGAAAAATATATATTCAAAATCAATAGCGATGTTGTTAGCATACACGAGAAACTAACAGAAAATTCCCATCGCCCTCCATGAAAGCTAGAATCGCCCACTAGTTGGCGGTAGAGACCAGGTTGACGACAAATGCTCTGTAGTAAAGAAATAAGGCAACTTGCTTTTACGATAGTGTTTTGGTAGTAAAGTCTTAGAACTGCACTAACTCCGACAATTCCGCCGGGCTTTACGTCAACCTATCGAATAATGTATGAAGGACATTTTCTGATAGGCTGATTCTACAATTTGTACTCACACTTCCCAAAATACACATAGAGGCCTTCCGCCATATATTTTCATAAAACCTCATTTAAAAAGATATAATAAATTCAAATTTCAATCGTATTTGTGAAATTTCATTTTATGTAACAAAAATATACTTTACTATTTATTTTCGTTAATAAAGTAATATTTTAAGAAAACCAAAGAATCTATCGTTTTGTATTTTATGCAAAAATTATTGGCGATAGAAAATTCTTGTTTACTCGATGTCGATGTTCGTTTAATACTAATATAAAGTATTATATTTTCTTCATATTCTGACTACTGCATCAAGTATTTTCTTTTCTAAATCGTAGTCTTAGTTCCAGTTCCAAGAAGCTTAAATACTCTTTGTAAATATCTTGTACTCCATATCCCCAAACTTATTCGGCTTGTTCGCGATTTTGTATAGCCGAGGATATTACTTTCCTTCATTTTTTCAACCAATGATTTGTTTACGTTTATCTACTATTTCAATTTCTTTTAAATAGGGTATAGTATAATCATTTTGGAAAAGTTGAAAATGTAGATGGGTCCGCAATGCTGGATAAAATACCGGATTTTGGAAAAGCCTTAATAATTTTTGTGCCAATAAAATAAAATCTTGATTGTTGATTAAATATGTTAATTCATCTTTTTTTTTTTTTTTTTTTTTTTGGAAAGGATCCAGTTGAAATGAATTTACCCCGCTTGAAACAAGCCATAACCTGCTCAGTACAGCTGCCGCCTAAATTAGAAGGTTCGCAGCAAAACCTGCCATATGGTGTGTTTCACTTGACAACCGCTTGAGTTTTTTATTCATTTTACTAGTTTTGTACTTTGTAACTAAAAAATGTAACCTACAATGAATTATTCATTATTATTATTCAAAGAAGGGGAGGGCAAAACCCTACGCTATCCAAAGCGTCCCTGGGCCCATAGCCTCCCTGGGCCTCCCACCCCTAAAGAACAACACCTACTGGGACTAGAACAAAAGCCCAGGCCCAGGGACCCATCCAGGTCCAGACCCATCTAAGTTTCACCACAGACCGAACAAATCGGGCCAAAACCTCAAAAGGACACTTAAGATCCTCTACCGATATCCTATTCCGGCCGAAGGTCCTAAACCTAATCTCCTCACTGCCCAAACAATCCGTCATCAGATGCATGGGTGTTCTCTCCTTCGTCTCACAAACCGATATCCTATTCCGGCCGAAGGTCCTAAACCTAATCTCCTCACAGCCCAACCAATCCGTCATCAGATGCATGGGTGTTCTCTCCTCCGTCTCATGGCATGAGTCCCATTGTATAGAGATGTCTCCCATCCACCCTGGAACGTCCGTGTAGCATCGGAGATAATTCTCAGGAATCACCCCAGACGGACCCAGGGTTAACCAATCTTCCCTAGAAGGCAAATAACCCTGAAGGAATGACCAAAGACAAAATTCTTCAACATCCTATCAGAAGGGAAACCTGTAATGGGAATCCTCAAAATCATCTCGCGATAAATGGTAGAATGACCATATCGCTTACGCTGCCAAAAACCTGCCTGTTTAATTCTATAACAGGCTTTCATTGCCTGGTTTTTCACCTCCACAAAGAGAGGTGGAATCCTTAACAAAGTCTCCATAGATGCGGTCGGTGCAGTCCGAAACGCACCAGTCACCGCAGACAAGCCAAGCGTTGGACATCTTCCAGCAGCTGTCTAGCGGATCGTGTTTCAATGCGACGCCACCAGACCAAGCCGCATATACCAACCTAGGTTTAATGACCATGCATTAAATCCAGAACATCATTTTGGGAGTGATCCCCCAGTTCTTACCTACAACTCTTCGACATTGCCAAAAGGAAATTACTGCATTTTGATGTTGTGTCAGAACTACTCCAAGGAACTTCACTGATTTACTAACCTGTATGGAAGTGCCTAACAACGTGGGAGGTGTAAATCCCACTATCTTCCTTCTATAAATAGAATTGCCTGGGTCTTATTAGGATTAATGAAAAGACCCTTATCCTGTGTCCAACAATATACCATGTTAAGAAATAGTGGACAGGCAGCGCCCTAACAATAAAATAACACCATCATCGGCATATGCTTGCACATAAAATCCCGATGAATTCATCCTAACCAAAAGGTCATCCATGACGGCGCACCACAACTTTGGCGAGAGACAACCCCCTTGAGGGCACCCTCTCCCCGTTTGTACTATCATGGTGCGCCTGCCAAGGGAAGCCTGTATAACCCTACTCCTAAGATAGACACCTATCCAATTGATTAACTTTTCGTACCAAGGCATCTTCGAAAGCATCAAACGATACTCTCTCAAACGCCCCCTCAACATCAAAGAAACACCCTAGGGCATATTCTTTTATCTCCAGAGCAGATTCTATCCTTCCGACGAGACAATGTAATGCAGTCTCTGTCGAGTTACCTACAATATAAGCATGTTGGTTCGGATGGAGTGGAAGTAAGTTCTTAATGGACCATCAGTAATATACCTATCCACCAACCTTTCCAGAGTTTTCAAGAGAAAGACATAAGACTAATGGGTCTAAATGCCTTAGGGTCAGAGTAGTCGCTCCTTCCCGGCTTGGGAATAAAGACTACCCTTACATCTCTCCATAACGTTGGTACATAACCAAACATCAAACATCCTTTAAAAATTCTTAACATTACCTTCGTCAGCACGTCCCCACCATTTTGCAGCAGACAAGGATAAATCCCGTCCGGTCCAGGTGTCTTTGTACTGCCCAAATTACTCTATCATGTGTGACTACCTCATCTAAGGTGGATACATCATCAGGGTCCAATCTCCTTCCGCCCACCAAAGATGAAGCAGCATTTAAACCAATATTATCCGGGAAGTGAGTATCAAGCAAAAGCTCAGGGTCTCCCCTTCCACCCCTGTAAAGGAACCATCAGGGTATCTTAGGGTACCTAACTGACTGTCCTTATCCCTTACTAAGAATCCGTACCAGCCTAGATGATTCCTGGAACGAATTTATATCCTCATAAAAGGATCTCCAGGTATTTCTCTTGGCTCTCCTCAGAGCAAATTTATATGCTCTTTTAATACTGTTATAACTATCCCATGATTCCGAGGAATCAGCAAGGACAGCCTTCCTGTATGATCCCCTTTCCTGTCTCCTTAGTTTTTCCAACGAAGAGGACCACTAGGGGTTCTTACTACCCTTAACCTCCTTGAGAGGACAGGACTCCTCAGATGAGGATCTAATGTGTTCATGAAGAATACTAGCCTCTCTTTCCAATTCCTCTATACCATCAGGGACTTCTGATTGGGTAGTCAGTTTATCTTCAAGAATTCTAGAATATAAACCCCAATCCGCCCTCCTAGGATTCCTATAAGTAGCCAGGGTAATGGGATCAATCCCCAGACTAAACCTAATCATCCTGTGATCGGAGATGGAAGCCTCAGGACTCACCCTCCAATCCTTAATCAAACCACTAAAATTTCTAGAAGCAAGGGAAATATCAATGACCTGTCTTCTAATCCTAGTAACAAAAGGGGTTCAGTGGGTTCAGTACCCCTATTCAGGACCTCTAGTCGCGTGCACACCAGGAAATCCATGAGAGCTCGACCCCTACCATTGGTGTCCTGCTATCCCAGACAACTTGATGCGCTTCGCGTCACATCCTATTATAATAGGAATGTCATTGGCCTCTGAAAATTGAACCAAACCCATCAACTCCTGAGGAGGAGGAGAGGGGCCATCATAGGAGAAGTAAGCCGAAGCAACAACTACGTCGCGACGACGCCCACCAACCCGCAGACCAACCCTCACCGCCACCAAATTCCGAGAGCAGAACTGTCGAAGCAGAACAACGCCGACACTCCGACTGGCAAAGATGCATGCTCTAGGAATGCCCCCGCCATCCGCCACGAACAGTCTGCCATCAACCACACTCAATCCTCGAACCAAACCTTTATAGGCATAAGGTTCTTGTATTAGAATAAAATATGTATGCAACTTAGCAATACAACGGCATAAATTAGCCGTTGCATATTTGCTATGTTGCAAGTTAATTTGTACCATCTCTACCCTGTCAACTGCCATAATCACAAGTCAACATTGGAAGAGTTAGATCCTGATAGTACCCGGTAGGAAGCGGGTAGGTGAAGGAAAAAAACCACCTACCTTACTTGCTGACATCTTGGTCAGGCCTACCTGTATCCTGCTCCATTGCCTCAGAAGAAGTAGTAGGAGCATCCTCATCTTCCTTCTTCAACCTGATGAAGAGCCTGCCCATCTCGAAGAAAAGACGAAAATCGACCTTCCTCAACGCCTGGACAGAAGCATCATCAATCCTGTAAGCCAAGGATACTCCTTTCTCGACTTGTTGTCGATACACGTTCCTCCATCGGCTTACATCCAAGTTATTTTGGAAGGCAAGACCTTTCAGCACTTGTTCGCTGGTATGCTTGCCCTCCGGAATAAACATAGAGATCCTAGCCATAGTGGGAACATCAGACGCCTTCATAAGCTTGAAGTGCCTTCCCTCCCAACTAGGCTTAACATTCTCTAACACCCAGTCAAATGTGGCCTGATCAAAGCAGGCCAGAAGAAACCAGCCCTCAGAGACCATGCCCAACTGAATAAATTTCAGCCTACATGACTGCTCCTGTATTGTTTTCCTAACAATGGCGAGCATCTCCCTTATGATGATAGAAGGTCATCATCAGAGAGCGGCTCGGAGGGATCGCTGCTGGTTATAGCTAGAAACAGCTTCCTCTCCGCCTCCGTTATCTTAGGCTTCTTACCAACCGGCTGGATTCCAGGCGGCGTGTTCCCCGGGATTCTAGATCTTTTTTGAGCTCCAATAGGTATATCCTCGGCTGGTGCAGGTTGAGTGGATCTCATCCTCTTCGCACGCCATTGCCTGTATCTCCCACTAAGTTTCTTCTTCTGCTCAGTTTCCTTGGATACCTTACCAGAAATCGACTTAGCTTCCTTTACCTTCGCAGAGGAATTCGCAACAGCCTTGGCCGACGCAGAATTACCTCGCTTCTTTCCTTTAACCACGAGCCATTCATCTCCGCAGGTGGATACGTACAATGAAACTACTTTGCCAGTTTTTGTAATTATGTAATTAATAACCAGTTAATAAGTGGAAATACCGGTTTGGAACCAACCTCTAGGGGCACCTAGAGAAGCTGGGCCTAGTAGAATACATTAAAGTTACAAATTCTATGAGAAGCAAGGAGGAGACTGAACAGATGGTTCTAAATGGACGGTATCATTCAGAGATGGTTTAGAAGCATGGTTTAGATACATTTCGGATATCGTAGTGAGATATACCGTTCCAGGTCATGAAGTTTCAGAAAGAAGTAGACCTGAAGACTTTTGTCCGCAATAGGAAGGCACAATAGATCTTGTAGATTGCAGTGCCTCTAAGGAGTTACCCATTGTTATTAAGAAACCAAATTATTCTTTTATCATAGTCAATTTCCAAAAGGTGGAAATGGGGTAATCTTCAGTGTTCTTGCTGTGGTAACCCGGTTATAACACTGCCATTGACATTCCCCAACTCACTATACATAGGACCTGCAGTGGTATTTGATATATATGACTACTATAGTACTGTGTGTAATTATATATGTACATTTGAGGCAACCTTAGCTCAACATACATACCCACAGTCACCAAAAACCGAGCCACAAAATAGATCTTCTAGGTGGAAGTAGTTTAGCCATCCCTGTTGATTTTACTATAATTATTAATCATTTATTTTTCCTATGATTATCTTAAAACAATCATACTTATCACTTATAATCGTTTTCAGGTCGGCCAGTTGGATACCAGGTGATTTGAGAAAAGGTGAGGATAGACCATTGATGGGGTTAAGTGATCATGTCCGAAGTGGTGAAGAAAGGACTACATTTTGTGGATGTATTCCTTGTGCTACAGAAACAGCCGACACGCTAAATGAAATGCTAGATTTCTCTCTTCTAAAAGATCCAATATTCATCATCTTTACTGTTTCCAATTTTTGCACAAGTATAGGATTCAATGTGCCTTATGTTTACATGGTGGTAAGTGATATTACAACCTTAGAGGAAGAAACAAACAAAAATCTAAGCCCCAGAAATTGTACTTAATTCCGGGACTCCAGAATGTTTATGATTTTTTAATTAGTGTTTATATTTGTTAATTATTGTTTATGATTTGTTAAGGTTTATATTTTTTAAACTTATTTCTCATGTCCTCCTGGTAAGATGTCATATTGCGATCGCTAAAATTTTTGAGACTGAGTTTTCATCGAAAATATGTTTTGAGGTTCCCTGAGTATGAAAAACAATTTTTTTTTTAGCACATGTGAACGAAATATTTCAAAAACGTAAACCGGCTATAACGTTCATATATATATTTATAACGTTTATATATATATATATATATATACACATATATAGAGATATATGTGTACAAAACGAATGAATATACATGTATATATCTATATATAATATACAATATATTTTTATATATATATATATAAAATACCTATATCTTAAATTTAAAAAATTTTCCCAAGAAAATTATTTTGAGGTGGTTCTGGAGGAACAGCTCTCCTCTAAAGTACCACCAATAATATATGTTCTACTACTTATAAAATATTAATATACAGAAGAACATTACAATTCTAGTATTAAAGAACTAGAATTCCAAATGTGAAGAACATCACCAGAAGTGCAATTTTACAGAATATGTTTTGAGTTTTTTTTTAATGTTCTCGAAAATAACTCCTGTAACGTCCTATCACTTTTATTTGGAACGTTAAAAAAAAAAATTTTTTTGTGGTTTTGCGGAATCCATGACGTTAAATTTCAATTGTTATTTGAGTTAGTTAATATTTTGGCGCTGTCTACTGGATTGCAATTAATCCATTCAGGTTCTACCTGGCATCATCTATGCTAACCATATTGTATACCTCAACACGTACATATATGCTGATGTTAGGGCAATTGAATAAAAATGACAATTTGTGAATTCTTTATTGTATTCACTGCAGCAAGAGAAAATCGTGTGAGTGTTACATACGATGTTTCTTCGTATGTATGTATATATATATACATACACATATATTATATATGTGTATTCATATATATATATTAGACATCATCAGGGCTACAAAAAACAACAAATAGCAATGACTAAACAAAAAAACAACAAACACACTCATTTTATTAAGAAGGAGTGTGAAAATGATAACAATCCCAAGAATGCTGTGCAAGAGTAATTTTAAGAGAGTTTAATTATTATTGTATAAAGATGAAAATGAATGCTGTGCAAGAGCCTAGAACTTTTGTTTGTTTTTTATTATTGATAAGTTTCCAGAAATCCTGTTTTCCCAATACGTTTTGTTGCTATGCAATATGTTACTCTTATCATGATACTTTCCTTATAAATAACGTCCCAGAAACTGATCAGTAGTAAATTGTATTGCACCAAAAACATTACTCCTACGACAATAAATTCCAAAAATGTTATTAATTCACATGTTTCATTGGACTCCACTGACAAAACAAACCTTATAAATCAATAGTTTACATTAAAGGACTGACTGAAAAACTCAAATGAACTCTAAACAAGACTGCAACATAGCCTTTAGAACAAAGAACACTTTAAATTGCACAATTTTTTCAAAAGCAAAAAGTAAAATTCCTATTGAATACCAGAGTAATTTGGTTTACAAATTACATTGTAAGGATTGTCCTACAGTCTGCAAGGAGAAACTAAACAATATTTTAAAAACCGGATTTCTGGGCACTTATCAAATATAAAAAACAAACAAAATTCTGTGCTCTAGTAAATCATTCTTTGGAAAATAGCCATAATTTTAAAAATGTTGAAATATTAGAGAAAGAATCTAATAAATTTAAAAGATTGTTCAAAGAAATTGCACAAATAAAGAGATACCAAATGCTTCTAATAAAAAATCTAATATTTCTAATTGTCATTGCAATGCATTGCAACTTAAGTAGACAATAATATCATTTATGCTTCGGTTATATTTCTGTTATTTCTCCCAGACTTGGTTATATATTACTTTATTTTATTTAATATGGTATTTTTATATAATTTAAACTTATTCATTGTAGTTTTCATAGAAATATGTTTTAACATCCCTAACTATATTTTATTATAGAAAAACTCAGGTATGCTTATACATAATAGAAATTATTATTATCATTTTCATCTTTTTTGAATCATAAAAGGAGTGTGTTTGTTGTTTTTTGTTCAGTAATTGTTATTTGTTATTTTGTAGGCCTGAAGATGTCTTATTATTAGACGAAACGTTTGCAAAGTAAAGTTTGTTTTATTAAAACTGTTCAAATTCCTCAATAATTTACAACAGCCATTGTAAATTGATTAGTAAAAATATTAGTGCGTTTTAAAAAATTTTGATTGCCACAGTATAAAGTACCACATCAGAATGAAAATTATGTAGATTTAGACTCATATAGATAAAAGCTTATAAAATATTCTAAAAACATACAATATCTTTCTTTCTTTTTTCAATTTCAGCCTCAAGCAGTTAGTGATAACAAACTCACTGAAAGCGATGCCAGTTATCTTCTTTCAGTAATAGGAATAGCTAATACAGTGGGAAGGATTGTACTGGGTTATTTGTCAGATAAGAAATGGGTCAACAGACTATGGGTCTACAATACTTGCCTTGCCCTTTGTGGTTTTAGTAAGTAATTTTAAATTATTTTTATTTTATTTATTACAGAGTTTATTCAATTAGAATGAAAAATTATTTATTAATTTTGCTTTAGAAGGATATAGATTATCTCCGTTTATACTGGATTTATTAAGGTTTTAATATTTTGCGAGAAATTTCGTGCATCTTTCAGGCACTCCTATGGGTGCCCTAAGTTCGGAACTCACACACAAGGTTATAATAAGAAATAAAAATTTGTATGATTAATTGTTTTTACACCTTAATGGGACTTTGTGCCTTTTGGTGGGGAAATAAAATAAAATAATAATAGTACGTAATAAGGTCTACCATGCTGCCCTTAGATTTTCTCTTTCTAGGAGCTTCTACAGCTCATTGTCCGGTGATAGGCAGTACACTGAGAAGAAAGACTCCGGCCGCCAATGGCCACAGATGTTGACGTGCCTTAAATTTAAAAGAAAGAAAAAATACAGCAATAATAAAAAATAACTATTTTATTCTGAGTAATTACTGATTTTACACCGTTAATTATTCCATTTTAGTGGCACGGTAAAACAGCCATGAGAGGCAAGACACTTTTTCTTAAGTATATTAATTTTAACTAGCTAAATACGAACAATGGGAAGGGAACCGGGTTCGAGTCCAGCAGTGCTGCCCCTAGATGTTCTGTTCCTAGGAGCTCTTCAGCTCTATCCGGTGATGGATCACACCGGATGGATCCTGTGTCTGTAACGAGAGAACACTGTCCGGTGGGCGGCAGTGCACTGAGAAGGATCCAGATGCCATTGACCTTATATGTTGATGCCCCTCAAATAAATGAATCAAAATGGTTTGCATACTTGAGTATTTACATTTATCTCCTGAACAACATTATAATTATAATATAAATATCATAAATTTATATGTGAATGCACATAGAACATTAAAGCAGTCATAGTCAGAATGGTTGCTGGTTTGATGTAACTGTTTTAACAAACACTATATTGATTTGAAATATAAACACTTAGCTTGACTTCAGGAGAGAGACATTTTTAAGAGTACAGCAATGCATTGATTGGCGATATCTATAAACATAGAGTATTTATTTATAGAGGGTATTTTCTTTAATCTTTAATGTGTAAAATGTCAGGTCAAGGTGCAGCAATAGTAAAGAAGAGGTGGATTACATTAAATTTATTTATGGATAGTGAATATGGAAATTTTCTTGAAATTGGATTTGAAAGTAATTTCTATTAGAATATAGATTTGATTTTAGCTCTAAATTATGCACATATCGCCCGTCACTCTCGTTTATTTAAAATGAGGTAAGTCGTAACAAAGTAGATTCACTAGAAGGGTGAAGTGTTTGAAGTTTGAATAAGCTCTCCACTTCAAAAGTTCATGTCACTTTTCTCCAAAATACGCCTGAAGGAGTGGAAGGTCTGTTGAACAGTTGGTTGTAAAGGATTTATGGTTTATCACACTTTGCTAACTTCTTCAGTGATCTTAGCGTCTATCGATATTCTTGAAGACAACAATTTTTAAAATAAATTTATTATCGATACGCTATATCAATAATTTTACTTTCAGGTACAGCATTAAGCATTTATTGCTATGATTTTGTATCGTTCGCCACATATGCAGCTGTCTTTGGATTTACTGTAGGAGCTTATGTCGGATTGACATCAGTAATTCTAGTCGATCTTTTAGGTCTGGATAAATTAACAAATGCATTTGGTCTGTTGCTACTGTTTCAAGGAATGGCCTCATTGATTGGTCCACCAATTACAGGTAATTTCACTAAAATTCTAAATAATAATGGAAAACAGTTTTTTTTCTGCATATGGAGCGCATTTGCTTCATCCTCAGATTAATCAGTCTTAATTTTTATTGAAGTGCGAAGTATGGTCACTACCTAGCCGATTCTGTCTTTTTGATTTCGATTTCGTTCTCAGAAAATCTTTACTCTCTCATTCAATACATCTACATTAAAGACTAAATTCCTATTGGATCATCTGTTTGTCCAAGATGGAATAATAATAATAAAAAAAAAAATGCCGAAATACACTTCAGTATGGTGTAAGTCCCCATATAATAATATGGTAGAAATTAAAGTCTCCATTTCCATGTATCCCGCGGTGTTTTGACGACTCTTCCTTTGGCGGTTTTACTATTTCCCCAAAGTGCTTTCAAGAGATTTTGCCTTTAATAAGCGAGAAGATCCAAGGCAGATAGGACAGCACATATGCTATCGTAAAGTACATAAATATGTAATATGGGCCCTCTGTAACATTTTATGTGCATTGCATACCATTGTCCACTTCGGATATTAAATTCTGTTTATAAGAAATAAAATTAAAAAATATTGTATGTAACGTAAACAATAGTTATGTTTAGCCGTTGTTAATTAAACAAGCAAAAAATTAGTTGGCTGGGGCCAAAGAAGAAATTAATTATATGTACACGAATTGGATATAACACTCCATTATGGCTTTCTATTAGCGAAAATCTTACCATCCTAAGAATACATTTTCTTCTTAAAATTTGGTATTTTTACTATAAATGTTTATTAACCCTCAACACTGAAATAATAGTATCGATTATCTAGCGTCACAGTTCCTCTAAAAACAATTTTACCCCTGAAAAAAGATTTTTCTAAAAGAAAGTTGGGACTTAAGAAATGTTGCTTTTACATCATCGGAACTGTTTTCGAAAAAATAAGTCAGTAATAGATTGAGGGATTTTTGACTGAAAGCTTCGGTCCTCTGATGCGAAACTATTTGCGAACGAATCATTTGTTTATGTGTTCATGACCTTGAAAATATGTATTTCCTGTGAAAATTTTACACATTCGTAATACTATTTCTTAAAGTACCAAGAGAAAATAGTAATAAGTATAGTTGAAATTCTATATTTTCTGATTATTGTAATCCTTGATTTTCTGATTTTTTTTTTTTCCAGGTTGGTTAAAAGATTGGACAAACTCATATGATCCTGGTTTTATAGTGTCTGGTTTTACAATAGCCGTCAGTGGTCTGATGTTATTCGTTGTACCAACGATGCAAAAATGGTTAGAGCAAAAAGAAAGACGGCAATCAGCGCAAAATGGTGCAGCACTGCGCAGCTAACAGTTGTCAATTAATTAGTACATGTTTTTATTATATAATAATAATACTCTATGACGCTTTGTGTACATATCATGAATAATAACATTTATTTTTTATAAAAATATGATGAAAAAATTGCGAAAAAAAAAACCATGAACTTCCTATTTGTTAAAATTCTTCTCGCTGATTTTTCTTTGTATATATTATGTAAATTCCTCCTGTTTTGCGCATGCGCATGCAGATGATGCCGTGTACAAGGTATTTTCTGATAATTTTCTAGTTTTTATCCAGTCTCTCTCTTTCAGAAGAGCCCTAAATTGAATGGTATTCACATCTCACATCGGAGAATTCCTTTAATGAAAAACCATTTAAAATTAAATTGATATATTAGGATCTAGTTTCATGATCAAAGACACGAGCAGCCGACGAATGATTCTGCAAGTTGAAATTTTCTATTCTTAAAAAAAATCTGTTATGAACCACTCATTTACGACTTTCTCTTACTGCAATTTACATAGTTATAAAGAAAAAATTAACTTCAAACTCGAAATTTTTACTAAATTTTAAATAGCTTGAATATTAATATGAAGCGACAATTGAGGGAAGCGCGGTTTTCCACCTCCACAATTCTACTTATACGAAAAAATGAAAGAAAAGTGATAGATCTATATATATGTGTAGTTAGAGATTGTTACAGGGGTTATAAGATTTTATAGGGGTATATTGCACTGCGACCAGAAAGATCTATTGTGCCCCCTCGAGCTTTCTCAGTGCACTGCCGGCCTCCAAGCAGTGTTCTCTAGTGTAGTTACTGTATCCCAAGTTCAAGTAAACTCGTTGTCTTTATCGAGAAAATTGCAGAAACTGGAAAACAAATCCGTAAGTCGTATTTCCTATGTACCGATTATCTTCAAACTCGGAATTTTTGCCATCAAATTTAATTATCATTTAATATTATGTAGTTGATAAGGTAATAATATACGGGAATGGCACTTCATTCGAAAGCTAACGTCAACATTACCCGCAAACCATCTAATAAATAATTTTCCCAGGGAAAGAAGAATATCCCAATAAAAATTCTAAACTCTTTATATGATTACTTGATATACTGAGTTCGAAAAAACCGTATGAGCCGATTGCGAGAAAATGGCAAAAAAAAAATCTAAAAGATCCATTTAGTGGTACATTCGGCTGACCGATTTTTTTTTTTTTATCAAAACCTTATTGGTTAGCAACAAACGAAGTATCAAGTTTCAGTCTATGATTTCCGTTTTTTGAGGTATTGTTGATCACACGGACCAATTTAAAAAAAAAAAAAAAACACTTTTTCGGAACTCCATGGGACCATTGAAACATGTATTATTTGAGATAAATTAGCAAAATTTTAAATGATGGCAATACTTAACGAGCAGTAAAAGAAAGTAAATGTAATGAATAATGAACTTCCCTATTGCTAAATGTTTTTCGCTGAATTTTGTTTGTAAATATGTAATTGTTTGTATGTAAAAAGCGAAAAAATGCGAGAAGATATTCAGTTACCATGTAACTTTCTGTCTATAAAGCTTTCTTTCTTTTTACTTTATCATATATTGTAAATAAACCAGTTATATTTCAAGAATTTATAAATTAATGAAGCAAATATTTTTTAAGAAATTGATCTAGAAATTGTAAATAACACATATCTAAATGGTGCATCCTTTGCAAATAATAATTTTTTCTTTTATAAATCAATATAGACTAACAATATTTTTAAATAAAAAAATACAAATATATTATAATCTATATTTAACATACTTTAAAATTACTTTAGGTTATATAAAATTAAAATTTAGACTATTTTTTTTTCTTGCTGATCGTAGAATACGTTTTTCAGTGAAGAAATTGGAAACAGCTTGATTATGGTTTTTGGTTAAGCCAGCTATTTCTCTAGCTCTGGGCTGCCCCAGAAATCAACATAAAAAAATTATGTGCACATAATTTTCACATTCATAATCTTGCAATGCCGTAATAGAAACCGTACAGAAAGCAGCATTTCTACCATAAGAAATCGCCAACTGACCTGGAATTCCCAAAATTATAGATTCTAAAGACAGGCATTATATTCAGACTAATGCTAGACGAAAAACAAAACTATTTCTACGATGTGATATTAACTACCTTCAAATCCTTTTATCTGGAAGACATTCCATCCCAGCCTGACTGCACCGCTATACACTTGACAAATACAATTATAGCTAACTTTTAAAAAATTACACAACATATTAGCCTAACATTGTTACAATTATCATACGGAGTTATGGCAACAACCTTCTTCATCATAGACCGCCATAAAAGACTGATAAAAAAGAAATGGCCCGAATTGGCCATTTTTATAGTTTACAGTGCTAAAAAATATTGAATTAATCTTCATTCATCATAAGAAATAATTTTCTACATAGATTAGAAACCCAGAGTCCTAACAATATTTCAGATTTTTTGAGTCAAAGTGATTGGCCTAAGCTAGGAAATAAATAGTTTCTTGGTTGGCTACTCTGAGAGGTAGCGTTATTGCCTGTCTACTACAAGGTTCTTGATTTCTAGAATTCTTTATTTATTTATTTTTTTTTTTACTTAAAGGAAAGTATGTCTTGCCCCTCTACTAACATCTAACACCGTTCCTCAACCCCTCCCCCAAACGTATTCTACGAAAAACAATTATTTACCTAATATATGAATATTTGAATAAGACTGAATATGTGAATGAATTATTATTATTATTATTGTTATTTTATCCATTTTCCGTCAATGTCAGTAGTCGGTTTTGGTGTCTTTAAACATAATAAAAAAAATTGTGGGGGGGACGCTGGGATCAGGGGCCAAAAAAAACTATAACAAACTTGCTAACTTTCTTTTGTTAAAATTTATGGGAATATTTAATTAATTTTTTCTTACTGTTGTATTGTTAAGTATAATTATTTAATGATCTCATTTTTCATTAAGAAAATTCGATTAAGCATGAGATAGAGAAAGAATATATGGACCATTTTTAGATATTTTCCCGAATAACTAGTTTCCTCATCATTATTGTTTCTGATAACTGTTTAAAGATAATATTTTTTTTAACTTAATAATTTTTAATTATCTAACGGTGCACATCTGTAAATGAAAAAGCGAATAAAAAATATCACTCTCTGTGATTTAAATATGAATATATGGATATTTATTAAATAGAATTCGTTAATAATGGATGAAAAGTTTTGTTTCGTTATTAGAAAGGTAAATTTTAATTGTAAAATATAAACATTTTAGTTGAAATTAAAAATTTTGAAGCTTAATTTAGATAAATTAATTTACGGTAAAATGAAAATCTCTATTTAAAAATTGGGAGAATATTTTCGGCAAAGTGACTACAATGAAATTGTATTTTAATAAAAATAAAAATTGTAATTACCTGGCAATGTTATATTATTGAAATTATATTCATAATGTTTTCATTTTTATTTCTTATTTATTAAATCACCAATCCCATAACATAAAGTTGAGATGACGTCTTCAAGTTATTGTTTAATTAGCTCGATTTGAGACGCTTTTAACTATTACTGCTGTAGGCTCCATTTTTTTTTTTTGTGGATATCCAGTAAGTGCTGCTTCTCAGTAGTAATTTATTAAACTAATAAGTTTTTGAGACCACAAATTGTTTAGTTTATAATAGAATACTTCTTTATGATAACTATTTATTGTACTCTTCCTCTCTAAATTAAAGATTGTTTCCTCACTCTTTTCTTTAAATACTGGACATACAATAGACATGTTGGTCATGGAAAATTACTGAAAGCAATGAGGAAAGTTCACATTTTTAGTTTGAAGTATATTTATTACAATAATAATTACAGCATATTGTTACCCTAACTGTAAGACCTCGTAACTCCATTTGAGTCAGCTTTTCAGGAGAAGGAAAAAACTTCATATTGTACGGGATTCTGGAATGAAGTAAAGTCTTTATGTTAGCATAAATTTATTAGTTATTTTATTACGCCTCCATTTGGCTAAAAATTTAAAACTACTGTTTTTTAAATTTATAAAGGAATACGTTTTTTACAGGGATAGTTGCTGGAGATACGAGTTTTTTCTCTAAGTATTACTGCAATTTTAGTGTTTGGGAACAATATTTGGGTGTAAGTAAGGTAATTTACATTAAAACGCAACCTGCTTTGTTTCACGTCTGTTTTTACTACTTGAAGTCACTTATATTAAAACATTCGCAAGTTATTTATAATCGGGAACTTACCATTTATCCAGTGTTCAAGGTTCAAATGAAATGTTATTATGAAAGTCTGGCTCTAGGCTCTTCTTAAGGTCTTGTAGGTGCTCATCTTTAGACTTCGTGACTTTAAGCCTTTCGCTATAGAAGTCAGAAATTTTTAGGCACTATTTTTGCACGATTCCTTTTCCTAACAGGAAGGCCTAGCCATTCATCAGAAAACATTAATTTAAAGGAAATTTCTCCATCCGGAGTGTACCTCAGTCACCTGATATCAGTAACACAATAATCACCAGCTTTTCTGCCAGGGTGGATAAATCTGTAAATGTGATCTGAATTCATCAAAATTCTTGAATAATGAATGTAGATATTTAACCAAGTAAGGGCGTGGATTCACTCGAGCCTCTTCCATAACTTGAACGTAATCAGCTGGCACATTAATTTTTTTATTCTTAAGAGACTGTTCTATGATGGAGTGCATAGAATCACACTCCATTTGAGGTCACCCTTCTCCATGAACTTTTTTTCAATGATGATATCACAAGTCCTCGCTAAATGTTGCAGAGCAAGGGTTGAATTTCTAGTTTAGTAATTACAGCCATCAATGTAAAGTATAATCTTCTTATCGGACCTCTTCTGAGGCAGCTTTGACAAAATGAAGTGGCAAATGATTGTCGAAAATTCATTTGCCTCCTCTGTTTCATTCCAGACAAAGCAAATTCCATCACTAGTATTGAGATCAAAAAAGTGAAATGCATTACTAATTTCCTTCTATAACTAATAGTGATATATTATTTCGGACAGAGCAATAGTGACTGCGAATCCATTGTGAAAACGTTATCTTCTTTTTCTTTATCTGATTTCTTTTCCCTTCGGGCCTGCTGCTTCTTCCGCTGATGTTAATGATACTCTTCTTCTGTCAGGTTTCCAGTTGCAAGTGCCAATAAATGTCACACTCATCCTTTTTTGGCATAAATAACCCTAAGTTCAAATCGTCGAAAATATGAGAAAATGTACAGGAAGATTACAGGAGCTTAAACCCTTTACTCTTACTTGTAAGAATAATTGTATAATTGCTGCTTAGAAGTCCACATTGGTTCCAAGTACAGTTTTTGCGAAAATGCTCGGTAATAATGGGATTCCACTTTTGGAAGACTGGAAAAGAAATCTTCTAAATTCTTGCGTTCTGCAGAAACCTGACCAAGTTTGTTCTTCTTTTTTGTGATCACTGGCGCTGCTTCCCGTTGTTCAAATTCATCAAGATCATCTATCTACACCTTCCTCATTTCATCATTCTTCACCCAGTTCATAATCATCCATTCTCCGACTTCAAGAGTACCGATAAACATATTTTTGCAAATAATAAATATATGAATATTTTCTTCGAGATGAAGTAGGATTTTTACGATCCCTTGCCCTATCTATCATCTTTTTATCCACCAACGATCTAACAAAAATAATTGGAACCTCGTATTTCCATTTTCCATCTTCAGTCAGGCGTCTCCCTTTATATTCTAGTCCTTTTTCCCTGGCTATTTTCACTTTCTTACTAGTCCATTTTGATTCTTTAACATTGTGCCGTTTCCTTCGTCTTCTTCTTTCCTCATTTACTGGTGTATTTGCTTCCTCAGGTTGTGCATAGTTACTACTACTGTCATGTTAATTGTGCCTGATATTAGTATCTGTTTCGTCTATTTCATCCAAATGTACTTCTGTTCTATTTTCTACTTCAATTTCAACTCCTTCTGCAACGTCATTCACAAGCTATCCAAACTGTGGGACTGCAACAAGTCATTGTGCTCGTCTTTCGACAGAGTTCCTTCTTCATTAATGATAAACATGTAACCGCGATCCTCAAAATCAGTTAAAGCATAAATTTCATTATTACCTGTGACAATGAATCAGGCTCTAAATTCATAGTGTTCCTTTCGTTGGAGAAAGTAGTGATCTTTTCTTTCAATTTATTTTTCTAAAGCCATGTCTAGTATTCTGTGAGCTCTGGAAATCATTCTGTAAAAGAAAATAAGAGGAATGAATAAAAAATCTGTATACGAAAAATCTATAATGTCGAAAAATTAAAGAATAATAATAATGTATGATGGTGAATATTGTAGTCAAATATCACAACAGCAATGTGCCATCGAATAATTACATAACTCCTACATCATTCACATTTTGTATCATTAACAATAATTTTTTTTTTTTTTTTTTTTTTTTTATCCCACACCATTCGGGCGGTCCTTGAGCTTGCGCTCACACCCGCCCAGAGAAGCCATCGACTTCAGAAAGAGAAGGAGGAAAAGAGCTAAAGAAAAATTAACGCCCTCCCTCCCTCCTTCACCAACCCAAGTAGGCAGCGCGGAAACACGCTATCCAAAAGAGCCTAAAACATCTAAATAAAACAACAGCAGAGCCACAGGAGTACACAACAACAAGCCACAGATCCAAAAAGAAACCACAATAACAACAACAAACACAACAACAAAAGAACCACAAGAATAAAATGAATAAAAACTTACAGCAACCGCTCACACACAACCACGCAATAAATACATCCACTCAAAGCCTCGCACATACCCATAACGTATAACCCATCCATACCATACATCCCAAAACGTATATCCTAATAAGAACTAGCAATTGCCCAAACAACACAACAAGGGGAAAACTCCAAAAACAATAAATTTACAAAATAAATCATAATATTATCAGAGACATTTTCCGTGGTAGCCTGCTTCATTTTGTGGTCATCGACCGGTTTCGGGCGTTCGCCCATCTTCAGGATGCGTTTTTCA
>JAAEAF010007096.1:0-16283 GCA_011037195.1 Triatoma infestans
GAAGTGCGTTTACTTTACAACTTTACTGAATGATTTATTCACTTTTTGCAATTTTCTCAAAAATGGCTCCGACGATTTTTTTGAAACTTCGTATATAAACTAAACATGCAAAGATCTACAAGTTTTATCTAAAACATTTCTCTGGGAAAGTTCTTTTAAGGGCACTTTTAGGGGAGGGTGGGGTTAGATTTTCATCAAAGTGCTATCCTATTTCATTATACAATTCTATCATCCAAACATAATTAGTTAGAAATAAATAGATGGCTGAAATTCCGAGTTTCAAGAAAATTAGTAAACCGGAAGTGCGCTTTTACTGATCAGTTTTTTCAGTTTTAGACGAATTTCGTTAAATTTGGTACACAAACTATAAAATTTGTCAATTCTCATTTTGAGAACTGGAGTAACGAGAATTGTTAGTGTTTTTCCCACCAGATTCTTATTTTTTTCTTAAAACTGGTTCTTATTAAAAAATTAGATTTGACATAATTAATAGTGATGACCTAATTAAAAAACTTATATTTTTTATTTAAGCATAAATACAATACAAAGTAAACTTTATTTATTTATTTTTTAAATTTTTGTTTAGTAAGAAAAAAATCGACATTTTTAATATATTATTTTCATTAAAAAATTATTATTAATATGATTTTATATCAGAGATATTTTCCGTGATAGCCTGATTATTTTTGGGTCATCGACCGGTTTTGCCTGGCGTTCGCCCATGAACAGGATGTTTAGTTAAACCAGTGTGATAAAATTGACTTGCACAGAGCAAATTTAGTTGATACACTGAGTTCATTTCCTTATGGAGATATTGTTAACATTTTTTAGCTAATAGAAGTGTACAGTATCTCCTACCAGTAGCGCTCTCTAAAACCAATGGAAGAAAGGTTTCAGTTAAAACTGATATACCTATAACCTTTTTTTGGACCATTTTTTGCACAAAAAATCGCGAAAAAGGGAAAAACATTTTTTACCTATTGTAATAGGATCCGAAGAGAGGGATCTAAAGCAGAGAGACACACAAAAATTGATATTCTCACTTGCTGTTTAGACCAGACTAGATTGGGAGACTCTGTTTAAATACAGCTGAGCTAGCCATACAGGGGACAGTCTTTAGAACAGTTTATACAAGCAGTCACAACGCATCAGCAACCAACTACTACCCTTCTCTTTACTCATTCTAAATCTCTCACACTACAATTTCTACATTCGTGTAAAGTCCTAGCAGTTTGTATACTTTCTCATCCTCCTTCTCATACCCATTATACCTATCAATCTTCGATTGAGCAGATGTTCATGAGATTCGGCACTGACAACCAAAACGGAATATCCAGATACAGCATTAAAAGAAGGATAGAAAAATCTGGTATGAGAAACAAGCACGATATTTCTCATCTCCATTTTTTTTAAAAGAAAATGAAAAAGTTCTCTGCAGTATAGTTGAAAGGGGTACTTAACCTTTGGCGCAACGTCCATGGCTAGTGGTGATTTGTATTGAACTTTATAGCAAATAAACAGTCCGCACTGACCCCCTGTCCTCAAGTCAAACACATACTAACTGCAAATTTTACGTTTCTATGTAGGAATATAAATTTGGAAATAAATATTTGTGTTGCCAATACAACGTAGTTGCCATATATATATGTCATGTACTGTGCGCCTATGTTCAATATTTGATTTTGGAAAGATATTGATGACGCCTACGTGAATCCCCCCCGATGTCTGAAATCTGTAAACTAATCATATCTTCACTATTCTTAGCCAATGAAAGTATTTAATCCAATAATGTCCCTTCTTGTTTTCTTCTTTTCATGTTTTCTTTATTGAAATTTATTAAAATGACGTATTAATTTAATTAAGTCTGTGTCATCAGTATGAAATCAACATTTGTTTACAACCAAATCACCTGTGGCAGTACCGGAATTATGTTTAATATCAATACGAAATTTTGTCTACCTTTTTTTTGTTTTTTTGGAAAAATATTTCAAATAAAAGTTATAGCTATTTGTATGTGTAGTTTGTATATACCAGGTTTCAAGGAAATCTTTGCGGTCGTTGTTAAGAAAATCGCAAAGAACTAACAAAATTCATTCGGCAGTGGTTGATCGATTTTCACCAAAACCTTATTGTCAGGTACCCCCTGATATGACTTAAACGAAATGTCAGGTTTTAACTTTCTATGATATTCTCTTTTTGAGTTATAAAGAAACCCCTAATATATATATATAATATATGTTTATATTATTCTCTTTATATATATATTTATAATAGACCTAATTCTAAAAACCAAATTTACGACTTCAAATCATTGTATTTCCGATGAAAACTCGATATTGAAAATTTGACACGATCACAATACTTTCTCAAAAAAGCAGTAAGAGAAAATAGAAATTTCAACTTTTGAAGAAATTTTCTCGACTATAATAATTGGATTAAGAGAAAATCGTGTGATTGTTCATGTTTGCCGATAATGTGATTCGGTTGTAGAAAAATATTGTACCTGACGAAATAGCTTCTTTAACAGAAAATGCATCAAGTGTTTATCTATTGTACGTGTATTATACCTTATGTTTCACATATTCATTCAGTCTAAATATCAATTGATTTTGTCATATTTTCTGTGTTCACTTCTTGTTAAGTGTTCATATGTTGCCAGCTATTAATCCATATTTTATTTATTTAAACTTTGAATAATTTGCCAGTGATTCATTTATTTCAATTAGACATTATTCTTAATATTTATTTATATTTTACTCTACAAATAATATAAATGCACTTAGACTAGTTAATAATGGTTATTATTTGTCTCTGCCAACTTAATTCTTTTTACTTTTTTCTTTATAAAAAATTTCCTTTTCTCCATTTTGTTTTTACTAATTAGTCAATTTAAAGTTTTGCTATTCTAAAGAACCAGGAGCATTCAGTCTAGAGAAAAACTTATTTGTATCTTGAACTGTATTTTGTTTTTTACTCTTTTGTTTCATTCTCTATTTAGAAGTTGAAATGAGACAGAAAAACTAATTAAATACATAAAAATATATATATATATATATATATTATATAATATGTTATATATAAATGAAGCCAGTTCCTTTCTGTTTCGTTGTTCAACTGTGTAATAAGTTTTTTAAATGTTTTCAATTTTTTACTTTCATGTATTCCATTTTAGTATTAAATACCATTTTATAAAGATACTATTCCAAATTTTCAGCCAACTTCACCCTTTGACCACGTGCGCTTAGTAGCAGTAGCTGGATTAAGTTGTAAATATTTAGGACCAATGGGGTCTATCGAGAATTTATTCCGGTGTGCCTGTAATGCACTTAATGAGCCCGTCAATATTAGTGATATAGTATTCTTTTTATATCTAATTAATTTTATGGCCTTGCAAATTGCGAACATCTCAGCTGTGTACACGGTTGCATATTGCGGAAGTGCCCGATTAAGGGGAACTCTCTCCGTGTACACAGCACTACCTACACTGTCGCAAATCTTGAACCAGTCAGTAAAGAAAGGCCGGAAATCATAATTAAAGCTTAATATTTCTACGATGGATAGTGTTTCCCCTTTTTTACGTGTTGCCAGGTCCATACGGACGCCTGCAGAAGGTAGTAGCCATGGGGGAAAATGGGCCTAGACTTCTCAAATATCTGTACAATTGTTGATATCTTAATACCATGATGTTTGAATCAAAACATAATGTGTTGTTATTTCAATCATTTTTTTTTGGAAAATTGTGTGCCCAACAGACATAATAACTTGTCCAAAGCTGTACAAGATGTTGTGCGCTTAGATGCAGCTGGGGTTAATTAGGCGCCTGGTAATACTCCTAATAACTGAAATAATTTTCCTGGCGGACATTGAGGCCGCAGAGAAAGAAAATTTATGATAATTTTCAAAATGCATCTAGTTGGTTGCCGACAAACAAAAATAGAGACAGCCGTACAACACTTACGGCTTGGCTAAGTCTGAGCATCCCTCCACTCAACTTAAAATTTCCAAAGTCACTTGTAGTAACTTCCGTAGTGGTGTATTGTTTATATTCTCTTTAAAAATTATTTCTTTAAAATAAATGAGACCTTAGCATCTGTATTTTTTAGGGCTCTGAATTTTGAATACAAATTACATTTTGTAGAACTGTCATTTTTGTTATTATATTAATTGCACTATGATATACTTGTATCAGCATTACATACTACATTTTTTATTTGTTTGTCTTGTAATTCGTATTTTTCTTGTTCACTTCAGTTTCTTGTTGACTGTGAAATATTGTAGATGTGATTTAATAGAAGAAAAACGAACTCTTGATTAGTGTTTTATACTTAACTGGATGACAAGCAGATGTGGTTATTGTAAAAGATTTCTAGATTGTATATAGTACTCGAACATACATACTTCAGAATTTTGGTAAAAGTTAGCAAATTTATTTTTCATTTTTAGTTTTAAAAAAAGCATAGTAATAGAAGGTGAAGAGAGTGAATAAAATATGGTGAGTTAGGGATAGAAGTTATGTAAACAAAGTAAAGGCAACAGTGATATTTGAAGTTAAGGGGCTAGTGATGTAGTGTTTGGTGGCCGGGATAGGGTTTAGTATAAACTTTGTAACAGTAAGCAGTGAATTAAGGAGGCAGAAGATGGTGAGTTCTTGGAGGCGGCGGAGGCCCCTGTTTACCCATTAGTTCATATTAGCCAGTTAGCAGTGCCAGCACCGACCTACTAATAACACCAGCCTCCTGTCCACTCCCACCACTACTATTACAACATCTAGTTATCATCCCATCCGTAGCCAACTAGTTGGATAGTTCGCACTATGTTAACTCTAAAGAGCCTTCCTGCGCTATCCTCATCACACTAATTATATACTTCTTCTTTAACTCTCTCCTTTACACACCACTATCGGCCCTCCCATATTGTTTATTACAAACATCCTTCACTTCATCAATTTTGGCAGTCTTATATTATATTATCGGAGAAAATAACCATACAAAATGTAACATGTCTTTTGTGTAATGTAAAATTAGAGAGAAAAAAAAAGAATGTCTATTATTTCCAAGCTAAATTTAGCTAAGCCTCGTTAATCTGAAGGCTTTATTTACTCATTCTATTTAATAGAGCCCTTTTTAGTTTTAGCTCTTTACCATTTAGAATTTATCAAAGTTCTCTTATCAGTGGACATTTAGTTTAAAAGGAAATAAGGTAGAAAAATAATTTTGAGAGCAAATAATTGAAACATACTCGAGAGGGCGCTCGAGCAAAGGACTTCTTTCTGGCATGGTTGTTTAAATAAATATTATAATAATAAAATACTATTTTATCTAAACACCTTAACTCTCGTGGGTGTTTAGACTGAGGGGAACACCCATATTTACTTATACAGTGTATTTAATTGGTTGCCCTCACGAATCTTCTTTCTCCAGAATTTTTCGTCCGTCAAATTGACGGGTCGTAGTCCCTCTCCACCTGGCCATCAATTTCTTCAATCCGCTAATCCACATTATCCTTTGGTGTACTTTGTTTCACATCGCCTGAATGGCTCTCTTCCATTCAAAAGATCTTATAGGCCATCTTCCCTCCGATTTTCTTTGCATATTGCCATATCAAAACAGAGACCATTTTTTCCGATTGCCTCTATCCTAATGTCAAATCCGTGAATTGAACCCATTACCAATAAACCAATCATGGCTTAGTGATCCACACCTCTAACTATTCAGCTATCGTGGTCTTTGGACCGTGCATTATTTAAAAAGGTACCTACTCCAGAGAGAAGCATAATTTTTTCTACTTCCACAAAACCTTCAAAAACAGCATTTTAAAATATTGGGGAATATTTATCCCCAAATATAATTGTAGGAGATCACGAGGAACGGTCAATAAAAATACACTTTTTAAAATTATCCGACGTTTTGACGAATTTATTGTCTTCTTCAGGGCTAAAAATGAAAAACGTTTGAAAGTAATTATACATAATTTTCATGGTATAAACTCTATAAACAAATAAACTAAACAAATCTTACTGTACGGTTACTTGTGAACCGAACAATATCTTCCCAAATTAAAGTAAGTGGTCAGTACAAATCTTCTCATCAACAATTTACGAACAACTCTAGTTTCAGAAAGAAGACTAAAACGAAGATAGCCACTAGACTTGTTTACATCTACCGTAGACAAACTTGATACTGAACCGACAGGCCTCACTGAACGACATTATGAACTAGCATAATTACATTTCACACCCATGCTACATTTTAATTTCACATGATAAACAAATAAACAAATCACTCCAACAAGGCATACCTGCACACATTGTACAAGTCATTTCATTATCTTTACAACAAAATATTACAGGCAGAGTACATTTTGTATTGGAACTTTTTTTTTCCTACGCCATGACTTCGACTATTCAGCCATTCAGCGTCGCGCGGCCCAGTATAAAAGAACTACTGCCGGGCGATTGATGTTTATAGTTGGATATCCATGGGGGCATGTGAGAACAATTTCGGACGCGAACAACTTCACCCACCAACTTTATTGGAACTGATAATTAAATAAAATAAAATAAAAATTATATGCACCGTATATACTATTTGCTGGAAGTATTCTTTTCGTAATTACAGATAATTCTGATACCTGATGGTTTTCCTGCAAAAATTTTTTTTGAGTGTGCCCCGTCGCTAGTAGTACCTATTACATTGTTGTTTAACCTTTCCCTTGCATCTGCTGTTTTTCCTACTCTTTGGAAGCAGGTTTATTCGGTTCTTATACCTAAGGTGAATAACCCTCAGAATATTGAAGATTACAGACCGATTTCTATTATGAACGTATTAGCCAAGCTTTTTGAAATTATACTGTTGGAGCACTTAAGTATATTTAGAGGGGTTATTTCAACGAAACAGCATGGATTCTTAAGTCAACGCTCTACGGTTACAAACTTGGCTTCATTTCTTCATTTTATAGCAGGTGAAATTAGTAATGGTTTCCAGGTTGATGTGATTTATACTGATTTTAAAAAGGCTTTTGACCGTGTGCCTCACTCCTTGTTAGTGGAGAAACTGAAGTTGCTAGGCTTGTGTGGTCCTATGCTGAAGTGGTTTGAAGATTACCTTCGGGATAGAAAATGCCGGGTGAGGTGGCATTCGGAGGTATCACGTTGGTTCGATGCTGTATCTGGTGTACCTCAAGGATCACACCTTGGACCGTGGCTCTTTCTAGTTTTTATTAATGACCTACTACTAAGGATCTCGGATGTTGAGGTACTTGCATTTGCGGATGACTTGAAGTTTTTCCATAAAGTTGCTTCTCAGTCGGACTGCATTATAATTCAAGATACCCTCCGCATTGTTTCTGACTGGTGCTGCAGTAATGGCATGGAGCTTAATGTTAAAAATGCCAAGTCATTTCTTTTTATCGTAAAAAGAGTTTTATATCGTATCAGTACCTCATTGATGGCAAACCATTGGAGAGGACTCGTAACGTGAAGGATTTAGGAGTTACTCTGAGTCATGACCTCTCTTTCACGAATCAGTTTGAATATGTATGTAGGAAAGCATCGAGAGCACTGGGTTTTGTAATAAGGCACACTCGTGATCTTAGAGATCCCAAAGCGGTGCTAACTGTGTATAATGCATATGTTAGAAGCCTTCTTGAGTATGCGTCATTGATTTGGTGTCCTTACACTAAGAAGGATATAGCTAGACTTGAAGCTATACAAACCCGTTTTATCAGGACTTTTAACAAAAGGTTATCCAGCGGTGCTACTCATTTCTGCTCTCTAGAGTCTAGAAGACGTAATGCTGGTCTTCTATTCTTAAAGAAGCTCTTGAATGGTGAAATTGATTGCATGGCGCTACTTGCTGCCATTCCTTTTCATGTACCACCTCGTGCTTGCGCAGTACTTCGCATTTCGTGGTCCCTGCCGTTAAGACTAATGCGCTGTTCAACGCTGACATCATTTGTAGAATATGCAGGTCATGGAATGAGTATATTCCTGGTGATGTGGATTTCCAAATGGCGTCTGGACTTTTCAAGAAACATTTTTTCACTACTTGAAGTTTTATTGTTAAATGTGCATGTATTACTTTACTATTATTATATTTATGTATCACTTGTAATGACTTCAACCATAAGGCTTATGCCGTTTGTTGATAAAATAAATTAAATAAATAAATCCAATTCCGAAATCTCACACATCAGCAATGCTCCCTTTTAACAGTTTTAGCAGAGGATTTCATCTAATGAATCACAGTTAGGTATGTAAGTTCATGATTTTGGTGTGAAAAAAAAAAACCTATGACGCAACAGCCCATGAGGGGTCAAGACTTGTCAGAGGCGATTTTATTGGGGGGTGGGGTGGGTGGTAAGCACTGAAGCTTCCCACTTTTTATCACCATGCTGGTCAACACCGAATTTGCCCTGACGGGAATCGAACCCTGTATTCTCGCACGAAAGGCGAGTGCGCTAGCCACTAGAGCAGCGCATGAGGACGAGAAAATACAAGAATAGTTTAAATTTGCCCGAAGGATCCCTCCTAGCGTTTATTTCTATAAGATTATGTCCACACCGGTTCAACTTTTCTTGCATACCTCATGGAAGTTGAGTGGGCCTTTATTTTCATGACGCAACCACAGCGCACGTGAATCCAACTACTTGGATTTTCATTCAACATTCTATGCGTCTTGTTGATCTCGCTAGGTGTTGTGTGATATTTTTATAGGTTATATATTATATAATTAATTTTAAATATTATTTAATTATTATTTTAATAATAATTTTATTAGTAATGATATTGTTCAAGTATTATAATTAATTAATCATATCTCCGACAGCAGATTTCTGATTATGTCTGTAGTTAAGAGACACTTGATTTTATAGAAGATTATCGTCTTCACACAGTTTTGTGGGATGTAAATTCAAAATTATATGCCAACAAAAGTGCGAGAAGAGAAGTGATGCTTGTTCCGTGGTACTTGTTGTAAAGGTCTCATACCATTATCACTGGAAGTAACTTCTTAAATATTTGCACCAGTGCTTTCATCCTCGTGATTAAAACTTCCAGGAGGTGAATACTGTCTTCTGCATCCAGCTGCGCCCGGAGAAAATTATGAAGCAGAATACAAGTCCCAATAACTGTAGTTTCTATAAGCTTACGAAAAATTCTGAACGATGGCGCCATCAACCCAAAAGCGTTTTCAACGATTCTCCTTGCTCTCGATAGCCTATAATTAAATTGTCTTTTTGGCGAGCCCTTATTAAGATCAATTGCAAATGGTTTCATAAGATGAAGGCTCGTTGCTTTTTTCTTTTTCGTGCACTTTTCAAAAACAGATAACCTGCATAAATAGCTAATGCCGCTTCTGAATCCATCGATAAAATGCACACTGAACGGATGAAGTTTGGACAACAAATTGAATGCCTCAAGAGGATGCTCGAAAGACATGCGTGACGCATGTTGAAATGGAAAGAGGAAGTGAAAGTTGAAAGGGAAGAGGAAGAGGAAAGCGCACAAGTGTAAAACATACCCTAACATTAACACTGATTCAAGGCGTTGTCAATCCGTCAGTGCACTCAAGTAAATAAATAGTATACCCGCAACGCCCGATCGTGAATAATTTTAATAGAGATAAATATATTCCATTAATATGAACTTTAATGGTTTTATTATGTACCGTCTACGCTCTACGGTGTTTAAGGCATGGTATCAAAGATATTCCTGAAAGAAATATTTTCTAAATTATAAATTTCTTAGGACAGAATTATTTTGGATTTTTGAATCTGCTAAGAAAACTAACGAATTATGAAAGTCTAACGTCACACTTCCCCTAGACGTATTTTTCTCAGGAAAATGTTTCAAATAAAAGATATACAAATATGTTAATGATATACAAATTTAAAAAAAAAAAAAAAAAGAAAAGTTAAAGCTCTTTTCGAGAAAATCGCAAAATACTGAAAAATCTATTCAATAAAGTCTTAGGTATAACGACCGTAGCAATTAAAGTGCCTAAAAAAAAGAAAAAAAAAAGTCTTATTTCTAGTCGTCCGATTAGAGAAAAATCTTATTGTTGCGTCCACTGATTTCAGCTTTCTATGATTTTCTGTTGTTAAATTATACACACAAAGTTTCCTGTATTTATACCTTCTTCCATCTCGAATAAAAGTTTCCAGTATATACGAGTATGTGTATGTATATGAAAACTGTTGATCAAAACTCATCTAATGTAATGCGATACAAAAGCAATGGTATTTTCCTTACGCCTACTTGTTAAATGAAATTTATACCGTAATAAATATCATGTAGATCAGCTAGTTAATGAAATTCGCAAAAATAAAACTTTCAGTGATAATGTAATTGGAAAATTGATACTATAGTTGGTAGAAAATAGTAAACTATCAGATGACAAACTTTGAAGTTACAGTTTGTGGTTGTTAAAAGGAAAAACAGGGAGTTGGGGGAATAATTGTTATAGGGTTTCATACTATCAACTACTATCACCGCTCATCTGTACATGTTTAAAACATTGGAGTATAAAATGCCGTAATTAGCCAATCACTGTATTGAAATATAATATATAGCGTACATAGCGTATAATATATTTATTTATTTATAATTTTGGTATTCCTCGCTAATTTTACAACTATTGTTGTTTTGTTTGTTTCTCTCATTTGTTAAAATAATGTTAACAACAAAATATGATAATTTTATAAAGAAATATATCATAGTCCTTTTTTTTAAAGTATTTTCTTTTATTGCAATAAAATACAAAAAGAGTAACGTGATAACAATATGTTCAAGTGAAAATAAAGTTGACACATGGTATTTTTGACGCATTGTTAAAAATACATTGACTTTGACTTTTTCACTATAGTAACTTCATAATATAAAAATAAGGAAAGAAAGTGTGTATGTGTGTGTGTGTGTGTGTGTGTGTGTGTGTGTGTGAGTGAGAGAGAGAGAGAGAGAGATATTACATCTCAATATTGTGATAATGATTGCGATAAACTTTATACACTTTTTTACCGAAAACGAAATATATCTAATATATGTGTCAATCTGCCATTCTATATTATTAAAGTATATAGTTAATTGAGACAGTCTGGAAAATATAAAAACTATATAAAAACTTTATACTCGTATTTAGTCAAATCACAAGAAATTATGCTCTTTTAATTTACCCGAAGATATGTAACACATTATTGTTCAGTGCTCTATGTATATATATCACTTCTTTAACATTATATTCCTTACGCCAGTGTTATTACAATAAACGAACTATCGAACTATCCTTGTAAGTTATGCTAATAAAATAAAACAACTGGTTCTTTATGCAATCAATTGTTCAAGATCGGAGATATTTTCCGTGATAGCCTGCTTCTTCTTTTGATCATCGACCGCTTTCAGTAGTTCCCCCTTCATTAGAAGGAGATTTTTGTGAAAACAGTGTGTTAACATAGACTTGCACTGAGCAAATTTAATAGTAAGAGATTTAATTTAATAAGTAAAAGATCACCACTGTTTTGAAATAAATATATTATTCTCTAAATGAATTTAAATATTTTATAATATCACAATATTATGCTTATAAATATACTGAAATTGGCTAGACTTATTTAAACTCTTGTTTTAACTTATAACTGGCACTGAATTTAAGAGAGCGATTCCTGAGACAAGTATTCTGATTGAATGCCTTTTCTCGGTAGTTCAAATCTTCCCCTGTGAGAAGGACCAAAAAGACAAAACTGACTAAGTTCTATGAACTCTTCTGTAACGGTGTTCTTTAGTTGAATAGTGCCTTTTCCCAGCGAATGTCCACTACAATAACTATAATGATCGTCTATAATAATTGTCTTTTCATTCTCGTAAGACGTATAAATTTACAAAAATATTCACACACAAAAAAATGCCAGAAAACTTGGAACTGTGAACCATATGCAATTTAAAATCGCAAAAAATTGTTGATAGTAGTCATAAAATATCTTTCGGTCTAAAAAGACCTTTACACTGTCAGTAATAATGACATTATTTATTGATACTGACAATAATATTGATAATTTCAAGGTAAAATACGGACAGTAGTGTTAGACATTCTGATTTTTCATTATTAATAAATCTGCAATATTGGACTGAGTGGGTATGAAAAGGAGAGAAATTAATGAGGAAGGGTTTTTGAGAAATAAGCTAGAATGAGTGCTGAACACTGTATAATAAAATAGAGACACAAAACTGCCAGGACTTTATATGTAAATAGAAATTAGTAGCGAGAGATTTAGACTGAGTAAAGAGAAAGGTTGCGCGCTTGGTTGCTGACGTGTTGTAACTGCTTTATGAACTGTTCTAAAGACTATCCTCTGTAGGGCTAGCGCTGCTATATGTATATATATGGAGTCTCCCACTCTAATCTGGCCTAAGTAGCAACAGAGATTCTCAATTTTGTGTTTCTTCCTACTCTTCTCGGATCCTATTACATCATTCTATTCTATTTCTGGCGCATATAGCTTATAGCCGTTCCACTGAAGTTATCTTGACATGGAAATATAAACCGTTGCCTTCCTAACAGGACTATTGTTCGAATAGAGTTTAGTATTCAGGTTAAGTGGAGTTACATTTCAGGAAAAGGCAAATGTCATACCTATTGATTGCAGATAAAGTTGGTCGACACTTCAATATTGGGGCTCTGTCTAATAACAATTATTATATCAACTTCTATTTTTCCAAAATCTAACTTTTTACAGCCACTCTGCTTACAAATACGCGAAACTTATTTTGCAGTTATTATTTACTACCTTAAAGCAAGAAAGGTTAGGCTTTTTTTTAACATGTCATTATGATTAAACATATTTAGAAAAATTATTTATATTGTTTTCCTGAGATAAATACAGTGGATAGTTTATTTTTTCAGTTGCGTAGCATTCCTATGCATCCAACAACTTCTAATATATTCTTTACTTTGAAAGTTGAAATTCCTACACTCTTGAAATTAGTATATTCAATATATTAAATACGCTAATGAATCTTTTTAATCCTATTTTCATATTGTAAATTACATATGAATAAAATAAAAAGCAAAAGTGATTCATAGTATAAAATATCAAATGTATAATTAGGATTATTGTTAATTATACATTACAGGGTGTCCAAGTATATGGATAACGACTTTTTCTGGGAAACTAAGATAGCTAGAAAAAAAACTAAGAAATAACGTGTCCCCGTAGTTTTTTGTTAGAAATCCAAATTTAATTTGCAAATTTGTTTTGGTGCTTTGAGAAGCGAGATACAGGCACCAAATTCATTTTTTCAAATGGGGAGGTGTGTTTTTTATTTAAGAAATAAATTCCTCTACTTTTTGTAAAAATTTTACTTGAACGGTTTTTTTTCTTTGAGCGATATTTTACAAGTTATGAATGAAAACATGATTCCTATAAGAAATTTCAAAATGATATAACGGTTTTTTGATTGAATAAGAAGAAAGGTATTATTTTATTATAAATTTTACTCCTCATTAATTACAGATCTTGCTCGAACTGGCCTCCACCATTAGAGTTGTATTTCTTTGGTCGTAAGGTACAATTGGCAGGAAAAAGCATGTGTATGCATCTCTAATGGTGGGGGCCAGTTCGAGCAAGATCTGTAATTAATGAGGAGTAAAATTTATAATAAAATAGTACTTTTCTTCTTATTCAATAAAAAAAAACCGTTATAATATCATTTTGAAATTTCTTATAGGAATAATGTTTTCATTCATAACTTGTAAAATATCGCTCAAAGAAAAAAAAAACCGTTCAAGTAAATTTTTCTTACAAAAAATAGAGGAATCTATTTCTTAAATAAAAACTACACCTTACCTCCCCATTTGAAAAAATGAAGTTGGTGCCTCTATCTCGCTTCTGGAAGCACCAAAACAAATTTGCAAATTAAATTTGGTTTTCTAACAAGAAACTACGGGGACATGTATTTTTTAGTTTTTTTCTAGCTATCTTAGTTTCCCAAAAAAAGTCGTTATCCATATACCTTGAGACACCCTGTTTATAAGCAGACCTTGTTTGTTGACGAACGGTGACTATCAATGCTGGTGTTAGACAGTATGATTGACCGAACTGATGTTTTTTTTTATGTAGAGTGGAGGAGCCATCGCCGTCTGATCATTGAGGAAATTAATGAGCTGATTCAGGATGTAATGAGAGGTTAAATCTTGCAATTTTATATAAGTTATTGATCTAGTCAGCCTTGAAGTAAAATTATATGAATTAATGTAGAATTATATTAAAGAAAAGATTCATTTGTAAATATTTGGTAATGAAGTAATTTCATTAAAAAAAATTGTCATTATTGATTATGTTAAGATCCAGTAATAATTATGATGATATCTAATAAAAAAGAAAATATGTATAAAAAAGCAGGGGCCTTAATTATTAATAAGTTTGAAGATTTGGTGTGAATCCAATACACTGCACATAGACTTTAAAAGATCTTAAATATTAAAGAGTTAATCTTCTTTATTGAATTCTCTTAACTTTTTTTTGTTTTTTTAATAGTAATGTTGATCTTTTCAGTCAAATAGAAAGCAATAAGAAGATTTCACTGTAGAATTTGATGATACGTATCGGGTTGAAATATTTGTAAAAACAAATGTGTGTAAGTTAAAGAAGGATTATGGATTATTGTGGCAAAGAAAAAGCGAAACACTTCTCCAATGTATGGAGATGTTGTGGCATAAGGCGTAAGGAAGTTGCTAAAATATTCCTCTCATGCTGCTTTAGTAAATTCGTTGGGCCTTCTTCCTTGAAGTATCGTTGGTGGAATGTAGTAAGAGTAGAAAACAGAACGCCAATGGGAGATAGTACCAGTCGAGCGGCACAATAACACTACAAGTAGCATGCGTACATATATATATATATGTGCGTTTGTGTGTGTGATGCTGCTGGAGGTTCCAGATATGGTTAGTACCACTCTCTCTCTCTATTCAAGCTGATAGTCAAGTTACAAGGCACAAACTGCCAGTTTTATTCTTTCAAACAGTTTTCCACAGTATCTAGTTTTCCCCATTATTCTTTTCAAACATTGTATCTTTAGACATAACCAACGTCTTTGCTTCCTTATTCTTGTTTAGAAAATCAGCTATCGTTTTCATACACCTCTTCCACTGTTAAACGTTGCATATAAAAGTTTCTCGTAACTTCCATGTTTCTCCATTTCCCATGTATTCCATTCCTCAAATTATTAGTACAAACAGCTGGAGCCCATTAAGCTACTAAATAAATATACACTGCAAGACTCCATTTTTACTTTCTCTTACTCCTAGTAAGAGGAAGTATTGTAATCGTGTCAAATTTTCGAATCGAGTTTCAACGGAAATAATTCGGTTTGAGGTCCCCTCAGTCCAAAAAAGTGGTTTTCAGCAAATGGCCTGTGTGTGTGTGTGTCTGTGTGTGTATGTGTATGTGAACAGCATAGCTCAAAAACGAAAAACCGTAGAAAGCTGAAACTTGATATTCCGTTTAGGTATCACCATGCGATCTGACTGTGCGTTATCTGTCAAAATTTCTGAACCGGAAGTACCACTTTACTAGTTGACTTATTTACTTTTTTGCGTTTTTCTCAAAAATGGCTCCAAGGATTTTCTTTAAACTTGATACATCTACTACATATACAAGGAGCTACAACTTTTATTTGAAACATTTCTCTGGGAAAATTGATTTAAGGGCCCTTCTGGGGGAGGGGTGGGTTAGGTTACCCTCTAAACTGCTATTTCAGGTTATTACACAATTCGGTCATTTAAATAATGTTAATTAGAATTAAATATGTTGTTGAAATTCCGAGTTTGAGAAAAATCGGAAAACCGGAAGTGCTTTTGTTTTAACACTTTACTAAATATGATTTTTTCACTTTTTCGCGATTTTCTCAAATATGGCCCCGACGATTTTTTTGAAACTACACATATAAACTAAACATTTAAAGATCTATAACTTTTATATAAAACATTTCTCTGGGAAAATTCATTTAAGGGCACTTTTAGGAGAGAGGTAGGGTTACAGCTGCTTCTAAAGTGGTTATCTACTTAGATTTATACAACTTATAGCCAAAGAAATTAATTTAGGATTAATAAATAGTGGCCAAATTCCGGTGTGAAGAAAAATCCCCAGTAAACCGGAAGTGCGCTTTTACTGAATACGTTTTTCAGTTTTCGACAAATTTCATTAAATTTGGTAACGAAACTATAAAATTTGTCACTATAATTTTGAGAAGTGGAGTAAGATAAAGTTGTGTGAGTGTTTCACACCAGATTTTTTTT
>JAAEAF010007096.1:16699-80461 GCA_011037195.1 Triatoma infestans
TTTTTTTTTTTTTAAAAAAAAAACTTTATTTCAACATGCTCCATATACATATTACATGTTATAGTCAATCTTAATACTTAATTTATTTTCCATAACATAATCAATAATTTGAGATATATTTCTTAATGTCGAGTAAATTAATAGTAATAATAATAATAATAATAGTAATAGTAATAAAACTTATAGAACAAACAAACAAAAATATATTACATGTTAAAATAATCTTAATAGAGCTGTTTTAAAGTAGGTAATTAAATATATTTTTTTTTTATTTAGTTATTTTTTTTTAAGTTGTTATTTATTCACTTATCAGATTATTAAATATGAAATTAAAATTATAAATATTAATATTAAAATTTAATTCAGTATGAGATTATTATCACTTTCTTCTAGAAACTTGAAGATACTGTCAATAAGGCAGTTGAATTCTCTTCTCCATTTTCTTTTAAGGAGATCTTTTTTTTGAAACAGGCCAATTATATCCGTGAAGAACTACACTTTGTATTAGTTTGCTTCTGGAAGGAAGAATTCGCGGACAGTCAAACAGCAGATGATCTACAGTCTGTGGTGAATTTGAAGTGCAAGAACAGTTTGGGCTTTCGATAATATGAAATCTGTTTAGATAAGCTCCAAACCTACCATGTCCTGTTAAAAGCTGAGTTGCCCTGTAGGTTAAGAAGGTATCATCCAGAACAGACCTGTCTTGTACAGTGGGAAAGAATTCTCTAGTTAGAGCACCTTTGTTACTCAATTGCCACTGCCTCTTCCATTCCAGCATACTTGCCTCCTTCACTCTCCTTTTCAACAACGACACAGGCAGCAACTCATAACTCTCAGCAAGCTCTTCCCTACTTGAAGCCTCCTTTGCCAAGAGATCGGCTATTTCATTTCCTTCCAAGCCTTTATGTGCCTCTACTCGTCTAAATCTCACTATATTTCTGAATTGATTAATGTTTCTTATGTGGCTTCTTATTTTTTCTACGAGAGGGAAATGGTAATTAATATTTTTATACAATCAATGGACACTCTGGAATCAGTGCTTACTAGAAATTCGTCTGCCAATTGACTGCCTCCATTCTGAAGCCATTCTGAAGCCTTTAAGATAGCAAGTTGCTCAGCTTGATTGTTTGAGCAATTCCCATTCAGTCTGTATTGCTTCTGAATTATTTCTTCGCCATTCAGGTATACGACAAATGCGGAACCGACTTTTAGATTTTTCTTGCTTCCATCGGTATATATTTCACATTCCAGATTGTTAGAAGTTTTGAGATTCGGGGACTTCAGCAACTTCAGCTGGATGTACCCAGGATTTGAAGTGAATTGGTCGCTCATAATCTTTTGGGTTAATACCTTCATAGAATATGCCATACCTAAGAGCAGATACTTTCATCAATTCATCGACTTTTAGGAGGATAGGTGTGATATTGGCCACAATGCAAGCTGCTTCGTATGAGATAGTGCGGTAACCTCGTGCGATTCTAATCGCCATAGTTCTTTGAACCCTTTTAATTTTGTCTTTATTATATTGACGTTCCGGCCCTTTTACCCAAACTGGAATGCCATAGAGCAGCATGGGAAGGAATGCTCCCTCATAGATGGTCCTAAGTGCTTTTTGGCCTAAGCCCCAGTGTACTTTGGCGATCTTTGATAAGGTATTTACTATTTGCATGCATTTCTGAGTTACATGTTCTATATGTGCATTCCAAGACAGCCGTGAGTCGAAGATTATACCGAGGTATTTCAATTCATTCACCACTTCCAGCCGCTTTTCTCTGAAAAATTGTTTGGCTTCACCAGCTTACCTTTTCTCTTCCTGGAAAAATGCATTACTTTACACTTGCTTGGATTGAAGCGAACCTTATTCAGATACGCCCATGTGTTAATTTCCGATAAAATTTCATTTCCAGTGGCTTCTAGTTCTAATACATCTTTAGCAGCTATCAGCACCAAGAAAGTGCGAATGCTAAACGATCGTCGGCAAATGCTAAACTTCTGGTATGGTTTGGTAAATTAATTTTTAGCAAACTTTCGAACATGATGTTCCAAAAGCCAGGGCCACAACACGACCCCTGGGGACAACCTTTAGATGAACCTTTGGTGACCCGGCAGCTTTCAGTTTTCAATGTGGCAAGCCGATTTGAAAAATAACTTTTTGCTAAGTTGTATAGGTTTTTGGGGCATTCAAATTCTTTTAGATTATTTAAAATTGAAGGCCACCAAGCGGCATCAAATGCTCCCTCGACATCCATTGAAATTAATAAAATTTGCCATTTCATATGGAAATATTCCATAATAAAGTTTTTAATAACAATTAAAGCATCAAGCGTACCCTTTTGCGAGGTAAAGCCGTATTGATTCTCGCTTAAAAGATTTCTATGGTGCAAATAATTCGAAATCCTGTTTATTAACAACTTTTCTAAAAGCTTTCCAGCCACTGGCAATAGACTTATTGGTCGGTATTTTGAAGCTTCCAGTAGATGTGATTTTCCTGGCTTTTCGATCAGAATTATATTGCATTTTTTCCACAATTTAGGAAAACAGCCTCTAAACAAACATTCATCGCACTACATTAAAAAATCGCACACTTTAATTAGTATTTCGCTTGTTAATCCGTCTTCACCTGGAGTTTTCTTCGGATTTATGTTTGATAATGTGGTCCGTATTTCTTGGAGCGTAAAGGTCCGTATTTCTTATCATCTGCAGATAGATTTGCTGCAGTCTTCAGTTCTTTGTCTAATAGTTTTGTGGACGTCATTATCGCTATCCAACGAGTCTACAGGAACTAATTTGTCAATTAGCAACTGAAGGGTTTCCTGCAAGTTTAATGTAAACTTCCCTACATCCACTTGTAGAGTTGAAAGATTAATTGGGCTTCTGAACTTACCAACAACTGTTTTATATGCTATATTCCAAGGATCTCCTCTTGCAGTATCGCTGCAAAACTTTTTCCAGGAGTTTAATTTTGAAGAGGTTATGAGATCTTCATATACTTTTTTTGATGCATAATATTCCTGTCGTCTATTTGCTCTCAGTGCTTCGCACTTATAAGTTCGTTGATACAATCTTTTCTTAGCATTCACAAGCTTCCTTTGTCTACTCAACTCCTCATTCCACCAGCTAACTATCTTCCCTTTGAATTTTGGAAAAGTTTTCTTAAATGTCGGTATAGACTTTGTACATGAAGCTTGTACATGATGAAATAGCATTTCAACCGTCTCCTCGAAATTTCGATCGCCACGCAGTTTTTCCGCCAAAATTTCGTCCAGTACTGAGCCCAGTGCAGAATTATTTTCAGGAACATTTATTTCAACAAGTGACTGTAGATTTTTTACCAAATTTTGTTCAAAATTAGGCCAGTCTGCTTTTCTGGTATTATATCTGCGGTTTGTAGATGATGACCCTAAGTTATTGGTGGAAAGTAAATTTGGCTTTATTGAAAATGTTATTGAGCTGTGGTCAGATAAATTTTCTTCTGGCGAATTTTGCCAATCAGTCACATAAGGTAACATCGAGTAGGAAACAACTGTAACATCCATTTTACTTGCACCCCTTGCTGTTTTATAAGTTGGTAGGTTATCATCCTTATTTATAATTAATAGTGATTTAAGTGCTAAAAATTCTTCTAATAGTCTACCTCTATTATTGGTAATACGATCAAACCATGTTACCGACCTAGAGTTGCTATCCATGCAAAGTATTACTTTTTTTCCACTATCATTCACAACAGCTTCCAAAAACTGAAAATCTTCTTCTATATTCTTTCTGATGTCTAGGTAAACACTACAAGCATAGAACACTGTCCCTTTGAAATGTACTCCGACAATAATTACATCTTCATAAGAATATTGAGTGTTTAGAATTACGTCTAGAGAGTTATTAGTTGCTATAGCAGCCGCTCTCTTGCGTTTGTCACCTAACTGAAAGATTCTGTAATTATTAGGGAAACCTGCAACTTTATTTTTAATAGTATAAGGTTCTTGTACTAGTGCTAGATCTATTTGTTTTAACTTAATAAAATGGCAAAATAGATCAGTAGCTTTGCGGGACTTTCTTAAATTGACTTGGAAAGTTAATCTTGATAAAATCAGATAGTTTTGTACCAATATTATTATGATCCATAATCAATATTGTCTCTTCTCCTATTCAAAGCCGCAATATACAAAGGGCAGTCCCTACTTAAAGCTGCATGGCAGTTATTCAATTTACGTACACCTTTATTGAATTTAATAAGTTGGTACAATTAGCACATTTGTAATTTTCTTTATTGATCGTACATTCTTTAAGGTTGTGATTCCCTGTGCATAAAGGACATATAATTTCTGTAGTACATGATTTTGCTGTGTGATTAAATTTATTGCAGTTGAAACATCGCAAAATTGATAAATAATCATCACAACGGCAAACATTCCAAAGTATTTTCATTTTTTTTTTTTCAGAAAATATTTCCTTAACAAAGGAGATACTTCAATTATAAGGCTTCGAGAGTTTAATTTATTATATTTACGAATTCCTAATGATTTAACGTACTCGTTTTTATGAAATAATTCACTGTTTTGACTTTGTATAACCTGATCAGCATTTTCTAATGTAACCTCCTCAGATATATTATAAACAATTAAGCGGGGACGAAATTTTTTCATCTTTGCAGCAGTTAGAGTTTCTGAACATGAACTATTTATTTCGTTACAAATCTTTTCAATGTCTGCTTGACTTTCTGATTCTATGAGGACTTTCCCAGCAGATAAATTCCTCATTTTGTTCACCCCAACTTGAATTTTACAGGGATCTATTTTAGTTTTAATTGTAGTTTTTGTACATTCAGTAGTTTGTACATTTTTTGGTTTAATTATTGCCTTAAAACTAACATTACTTGGTTTCACTAACCTTTTAGAAGCATTTACTTTGGTCAGTGCTTCGGTATATGTAGGTGGGCCATGTTTTTTCAACTTGCTCTCCTTTTCATTGAGTTTTGTTCTGCATTCATTTATTTCTTGTTTAATATCATTAAAAGCTTGTGTTAAGTTACTTATTGCTTCTAATATATTCTTTTTTAAATCATTTCGTAGATTACCCGAAACTTACGTAACAGTTTTTAAAGATTTTATAGAGCACTCAAACAACACCTCATTGTTACTCGACGCCATCTTTCTGTGTGTGTGTGTGTGTGTGTATATGTATGTATACTTTACAGATTAGGTATTTTTTTTGAGTATTCTTTCGTAATTTTCTAGAAAACTCTGTAGCGATTTTTTTTGAATCTTGGAATCAGTGATGCGCTTCATTCTCGAACTTATATGAACAATAAATAACGAAGAAATTTTTATTCGTTATTCATTGTTCGAACTTTTTCGAATAACGAATATATTTTTATGTTGTACCAATAAAGGAAATAATTATTTACTAGTTACTTTTTATGCTATTTCTTTGTTTTAAATAGCTTTACAAATAAAAGATCAATTTTCTTTCTGGGATATTTTGATTGTGTCTGTGTGTCAGTCTGTATTTAACTGTCTATGTATGTGAATTTTCATGTAAAAATATACTATTAAATGTATATGAATATGTACCCTATTCTTATACAAAAAATTAGATAAATCTGAGTGTTTTTTATTACACGTTTTCTGTTACCCGTGTTTCTGTCAGAACCGTTGAACCGATTGCTGAGAGTTTTGGAAGATCCTAGCAGCTGAAGATGTCATCGAGTTAGGGTATCTGTAATAATTACAATATCATACAATTTTAATATATATATATATATATACCAAATTTACGATATATATGTATACGATAGTATGTATGTAAGTGTGTGAATGTATTTGAAGTAAATAGCTTAAAATGAAACAGATGAAGCTCGAACCTGATTTTCCGTTTCAGAGAAAAGAGAGAAACTAACAGGAAAGTTTAGTCCTGTTACGGTTTTTTTGTATTTTCTTAAATATCTTGAAAACCCACATACACACACACACACACAAACACACACACTATATATATATTTATATATAGTATAATAAATGTAGGTATAAAATTGTATTATATTGTAATTACTAACTCGGCGGCAATTATATTGTAATTAGTAACTCTTAGGGGCCTGCTGAGATGTTGTGGGAAAGTCTCGGGAATCAGTCCAGCGATAGAAACACGGGTATCAAAAAACGTGTAATGAATACGTCAGTATATTTTATCTTATCTTTATATAATATACGAGTAGTAAAGTAGATATTCACATATGTTTATACATCATATATGAAAATTTACATAGTTAAATACAGATATACGTCAAATATCCCAGATCCTAGTTTATTTGTAAAGCTACTTTCTTTGTAAAAAATAAAGTTATGACAAATAAAAAGTAGCTAGTAAATAATAAATTATTTCGTTTATTGGTGCAACGAATGAAAAATGTATTTGTTATTCGAAGAAATTCGAACGAATTAATGAATGAAAAATTTATTCGTTATTTGAATAAGTTGGAATAATGCCCAATTCGTAGTTTTTATGCAACTCTTTTTATTAATCATGCATGATTAATTGCACATTATATAAATATCACTTTTATTTTAAACATTTTTCTGAAAAATTGACTTTAGACAATTCTGAGAAATCTATTGGTCGTTTAACGGAAACATTTAACGGACTGCTGCACTTAGAATTTTGATTAGATACTAGTAGTATTGTTATGAGATTTATCTATTAATTGATGGTAATACTAGTACTGGGGATTGTCAGCTATACTCCGACACTTACTTAGTCTCTAATCTAAATAGTTATAAAAGACTGCTACAAAAGGGTAGAGGCATCTAATTAACGTTTTTCCTTAATTACTGCATAGACTGCCTATTGCCCCAGGGTCTGCTATGCAAGCAACTTTTCAAATGTGTTCTACTTTTCTCTTTTTGCTTGCTCATATTTTTATAAGTAGTTCTAAGAATTTTTTTATTGTCTATGTTAGCAATTAATAGTATTATCAAAAATTGGCGATGCATAAATTACTTTTTATTACTTTCTCTTACTTCTAGTCAGAGGAAGTATTGTAATCATGTCAAATTTTCGATATCGAGTTTTAACCGGAAATATCCGTTTTGAGATCCCCTGAGTCCAAAAAAGTGGTTTTTTAGCAAATGGTGTGTGTGTGTGGGTTTGTATGTGTATGTGAACAGCATAGCTCAAAAACGAAAAACCGCAGAAAGTTGAAACTTGATATTCCATGGGTGATAAAATGTTTTTTTTTTGTTTTTTTTTTTTATTATTGTGCGCTTTTCTCAAAAAAGGCTCGGACGATTTTCTTCAAACTTAGTAATATCAACTATATAGACAAAGAGCTACAACTTTTATTTGAAACATTTCTCTGGGAAAATTAATTTAAGGGCAGTTATGGGGGAGGGATGGGGTTAGGTTTTCATCTAAAATGCTATTTTAGATTATTAGACAGTTTTGTCATCTAAATAATGTTAATTAGAATTGGATATGTTGTTGAAATTCCGAGTTTCAAAAAAATAGGATAACCGGAAGTGTGTTTACTTTACCACTTTACTAAATGATTTTTCCCATTTTTTGCAGTTTTCTCAAAAATGGCTCCTCCGATTTTCTTGAAACTTCTTATATAAACTAAACATAGAATGATCTACAACTTTTATTGAAAACATTTCTCTAGGAAAATTCATTTAAGGGCACTTTTAGGGGAGCGTTGGGGGTATGTTTTTCTCTAATGTGCTATCATAGTTGATTATACAATTCTACATCCAAAAACAAATTAATTAGAAATAAATAGATGGTCAAAAATTCCGAGTTTCAAGGAAGTTAGTAAACCGGAAGTGCGCTTTTACTGAACAGTTTTTTCAGTTTTCGACGAATATAATTAAATTTGGTACACAAACTATAAAATTTGTCAATTATAATTTTGAGAACTGGAGAGAAGGAAAGTTGTGTGAGTGTTTCACATAAGATTTTTTTTTTTTAATTATTTCACTCTTTCTTTTATATTTTTATCATTTGCCAAAGTGGTGTTCCGAATAAAGCTCTCTTATAGCTATTTTTATTTACTGCTCCTACAGTGTGAATGCTATACTTTACCTCTAGTGTAATGTTTAGTAAACAAACTGGTCTGCTCAACTTTTGTTCCAAAATAATTCAAATCGTGAGGGAAGGTGACTGACTACGTAATTTTACATCTTCTTCAGAAATTATTAACTTCTAAAGAAGAAACTGATCTGGCAGAATTGCTACTCCATTTTATGCAACTCTCTTTATATATATAAAGCACTAAGACTTCAACAGACTTCTTTAAATGTGAGCCACTCTTGAAAAAGTAAAGCTATTTAAAAATTAAAGAAAAACTTCTCCTTTGCATTGGACTATAGAAAATAAAGTACAGAAGAAAATATATCAGGATATTCTCTGTTGTTAATTCATTTTCCCTTCAAACCCGATTTCCTTTAAACTTGGAATTTAATGATTCTTCCCATTATACAGTTCCTACCACTGTACATTGATTGTCGTGCACTTATAAGAAAATTTAAACGTTGGTCGTATTTTTGGACGTCCAAAAATAAATTTTCCTGGGAAAATGTTTCAAATAAAAGTGTTTGGGACATATGGTCCGATAAATATGCGAAATTTAATGAAAAACGTTGGACCAGTTATCGAGCAAATCTTAAAATACCATACAAAGAAACCAGTGAAGAATGCAACTTCCGGCTGATGGATTTTGACCGTAACATTATTGTCAAAAGCGGTTTGAGTTCTTTGCGATTTTTCGTTTCTCTCTCTCTCTCTCTCTCTCTCTCTCCTTCCCTCACATACATGCACATACACGCACACACAAAACATTCGCTCTGTGCAACTATTGAAAAGCAAAAAAAAAAATCAAATATTATACAATAAGTATTCTTGTAATATTGGTCGGTAGGAATGTAATGTCAACGCGACAAATAATCTAATGATGATCTGCTAAGTCGAAACGAATAAGAAACAAAACCTACTTCTACCATAATGGATGTTAGGAAAAATTTGTAAAGCCTCCAACGAGATTGGGCTGAGGAGTCAAAAAGATGCTTTCTACAAGTGGCTTTGTAGAATCAAGAAGGGGCAGATACTTAAGAAGATGATGTAGCTAAACTGTTATTCATTACTATAAGCGATCCGATTCATAAATCCTACATCAGTTTGGCTTACAAGTTGACTTAAATTATCAGTGGATATGGCAGACTAAGAACTATTTGCCCAATTTTGCAAATGCCCAGCCATCACTGAATAATCCCTCGAACATGTGCTACTACTTTGCTCTCTTCAGGACGCTGAAACGACCAAGTTAATAAGGAATACGATATTTAGAGGTGATCCATGGCCTCCACATAAACTTGGTGATCTTCTGCTTCGTTGCAGCTTTAAGAATTTTCTCTAATTTCGTAGATTCAGTTGTTTTTTAAATTTTCAATTATGTAATATGATCTTTTAAGTTTCCGCGGCCATTTTTTAAGAAAAACACTTGAGTTGCGGCTGCAGACTGCGTTAGTAGTTTGCTAAAAAAAATACAAAATTCAAGTATTTTTGTGTAATATTATGTGTGTATATGTATTTTTGCTTTATTATTCCTTATATTAATTGGTTCTCAATATATTTTGTAAACTTTATCTGGATTTGTGATGGGTTTATTTTTTGTATTTTTTTTTTATTTAAGGCGCAACTACATCTATGGGTCATTGGCGCCCGGAGCCTTCTCAGTGCACTGCCGGCCTCCGGACAATGTTCTCTTGTTATAGACAACACTGTCCATCAGTGACAATGTACTGTCGGACAGTGAGCTGTAGAGGCTCCTAGGAAGAAAAAATCTAAGGGTAGCAGTACTTGACTCGAACCCGGGTCCTCCGCGTGGGAGTCCAGTACACTAACCATTTAGCTATTCCCTTCCCTTGTGTTGGTTTCACTGTTTTCTGTTATGACATCGGTAAATCGTCTTGTGTTCATTGTTATTTCAGTTATAAATTTGACTCTTCTTTTTAATTGTTTGTATTGAATGCATGCAATAAATTAAGTCATATTGAGCATGCTGATATTTCCTCCTCGGAGGGGTCCTGTTGGGAAGAAAAAACAAATTGCTAAAAATATTTATTTCACCAGGGAGACCTCAAAACATGTATTTCCTAAGAAAACTCAATTTAGAAAATTGTATCCTTTCGCAATATCTCCTCTAGCAACTACAGTAGAAAGTGGTAATAGTGAAGCGATGTAGTTTAGTATCAACTAGTTAATGCTGTACGATCTAAATAAATATTTAATGGTGACTTGCGTGACTGTTATTTCATTATCTTCCATTATTCACTGGTAAATATATAATATATATATCTTTCTATATCTTTATATGTAGCTAACTCAGGCTATACAGACATCATCAATAACGTACATGTATATACCTAGTATGGTTGTACTTATGTCCGTGATCACCGTTTCTTGTGCTTTTTGTCTTTCCTTATCTTTACATTCTTTTCGTAATTTACCTTTCCATGAAATCTTTCTTTGATTTCCCAGATACGTGCACTTGGTAATTTAAAAGACCTTATCTTATAACTTATATTTATTTATATTTCTTCTTGCTTTTATTATTGCATATTACATTATGATGTGAACTATAGTTTAATTTTTCTATTTAAAGGCATTGATTTGCACATCTATGTCGTTTCCGGCATGAAATAAAAATTTGTAAAGTTTAACATTTACCCACGACCAGTTTCATTAAGAAAAATGTTGACTTAATCGCAGCTCAAACTACTATAGCATTGCGTACATTGCTATAACCGGAAGTAAACAATAATTTTATACAAATGAAAGTTTTTATACAAGCATCCGTTCAATGTGTAGTGAAATCAATTGTCGTGATTCCCGAGGTATGAAGTTAGATGTCTTGAAGAGGGATTTATTAGGCGGAAGTTAGTTTAGAGAGTTTTTGGTTGAATTACTAACACTGAATTTATAAAAATAGAATATATTTTAACAATAATTTGAATGAGCCTAATGGTAACTACAATTAATATGATTTGATAAAAGTATATAAATAATTTTAAGAGTTAAATAACAAATAATTTAAAATGATTATAATAAATAAACTAATATGCACAACTATGAAAATAATTATAAGTAAAACCTTGTATAGGGACGCGCTCGGAACTCAAGTATAACTGCTGCTGTAAAATGATACTGATATAATGATGTGGCTACTGATATAATGATGATGATATAATGATCCCCTCTTCATTATAGTTTATATTAGTCTTACTCACACACTGTCAAGTGTGTAAGTAAGTTCTCACACTAAGACATCTCTGGTAGCGTGCGACCTTGGTTAGGTCGGCGACCAGTGATTCAGGTCAGCGGCCAGATTTGGTCGCCCATCGGCGACTTTCAAAGACCAGGTGGCTTCTGTTCAATAGACAGGGCTTTATCGGTGCTTGTCTTTGATACCTTTGTATTGAAAAGGCAGCAGCCGGCTGTGGGGCCACTAGTTATAAATTATTCTTTCCTTTTGTTATATATGTATTTTGTGAAGGCTTTGACATTGCTGTCATTACAAATGCAAACAAAGTAAAGTATTGACCGACTTTGAAGGAAAGTTTTTAGTACCAGAACTGAATTCGAAAAACTATTAGATCAGGCAAATCCAGCGTACAGATAGAAGCAATACAACCAATAAGAAGTGCACTATGCTTTTTTTTAGCCCTGATTTTGTAATCAATGAATTCTTTTAAATTTTATTTGTATTGTTGAATATAAGTGTTTATCCGTAGAGGCTGGACGGGTCCTGTCTTAGGCGGCTTCATCTTTTTTTGCTGAGGTTTCTGGGTTCGCTCGCCTTTTTTATTGTCAACATATTTATTTTGGAAAACTTTTAAACATCTCACAGTAACAGAAAATGGACGACTTTTTTTTTAAAATGGACGGTTCCTCAATATATATATATAAATGCGAGGCTAGGCATTTATAAAGGAGCTCCTCAAAAGTAAGGCGCTATTTACTAAAGTTATCACTTATCAGTAACTGGCATTTCACAAGGAGCATAGTTCGCAACCAAGTTACTCTAGTTTTTGTCTGTATCGAATTTGAAACGCGCCATTTATTAATGACTCCGTCTGCTAGACTCATAAGTTCAATTCACCAATTCACCACAAGATAATATTTTCAATTTGTAAACTTAATTTTTATTGATTGAAATTACTCTTAGTAATATATAGTAATTGAAATAGAAACTGAGGCGGTTGAATGTGAGAATCTTCACAAACCCACCGTCTTTGTTCCACTGTTCTTTGTTTACTTGAACCACAAACCGCCACTTTAGTAGCTTCATTCCGAACCTTACAAACTCTTACATACTTCATGCAGATAGATACTTGCAGTGCCTAGTTGAATTACTGAATTTAAATTGGTTTGGTTTTTTTATGGCGCGTCAATGGTAATTGGCGCCCGAAGCTTTCTCAGTGTACTGCTGGCCTCCGTGTTCTCTCGTTACAAAAAACACTGTCGATCAACGGACAGTGAGTTGTAGAGACTTCTAGAAAGAAAAAATCTACCCCGTGTCTTTTGTTAATTAGACACTTACCTAACTTTAAAAATAATATTCCTAATATTCCAGTTTTCAGAATAAAAGTAATCTAGTGTAAAAGTGATCTAGTGATAGAGATCATAATAGTGAATACGAATTGAGGAAGATAATAGCTATAGGTAATTAAATCCCCATGTTATATCTATGATTACAGTTCATAGTATTCAACTTTTCATTCAATAGTAGACAAAGAACCGGAAATCGTTTAGCACAGTACAATTTAGTTGCTATAAAAGGGAAGTAGACTGGCAGACTAGTTCTAGCGGGGATGGATAGTCTATCGATTAGAATGGTGAAACAATGAGTCCACTATCTTAGTGTATGTATGACCTTGTTGCTATAGTTTTTAGATGCATACGGTCACACAGTATTGTGTGCGTTTGTGTGTATGTGTTGCTTTTGAGGGTTGGTTGTCTAGTAAAGAGGTAAAGAGGTCTTTGCTTGTAGAAGTAGGCTATCATGTTCTAGTGGTGGTGATGCGGGGGAAATTCGGCCGGTGTCTCCTTACTTGCTCTAACACACAGAGAGAACAGTACTAAGATAAGAGCTCCTCGCACTCCATCCTCCAACCATACCAGACAAACGCACCCTCCATGGCCCAATACAAGACGTGGACAGAATTTACTCCATCTTATCTAAACATCATCTCTTATTTAGAATTATGGTTCTTTCACTTCCTCCGTTTACATTTTTTGTCTCCTATACCCAGTCTAAAGGTAAAAGGCGAGCCTGTTTTTTGCTCTCCCAGCTTTTCCCTTCTTCTTACTTGGATATCATGATCTAAAATATTCATACCTTCTCTAGTAGGAGAAACAAAATTATTAGGGACTTACTTTTTCTTATTGCTTTGTAAATTGATTTAGAGATTTAAAAGCAAAATGTAATTTATTGGTATTCGTAAAGTTCAAGGAATTTAATGCTTTTCAAGATGGTCTTTCACCAAAGCATAGTAGTCCACAGCTAGTACTTAATTTGTAGCATACACTTGTAGATCGGATGCAATAGAAATAACATGAGGTATATATAGATTGCATTATTCGGGGATATTTAACCAATAGCTTTGCAGAATTATAATTGCTCTATGTAATTATTTTTTTATGAAAGTTAAATTACGTGGATCATCCAATTAGTAAATAATCAGTATGGTACATTTAATGAATCTCAAAATTTACTTATTTTTCGCCATAATCCCTTAATACATTTGTACATCTAGTAATTTTTTACCCTCTCTTAGATATGAGATCACAATAGACGAATGTATTTGTACTTTAGTCAGTCCTTTTTCAAATCTAGTTGCGATTTTTAGGAGTTTCTAAAACATCAATTACAATAAATCAAACAAATTGGACATAGGTTTTTAGCCGTCAGTCTTCTATACAATCCATATAATAAAAGAATTAATCGTCAACATGCAGTATACTATTGTGATGATATATGACAAATCACAAGTCAATTTTCAGAATTAATGGACCACTTGTCTTTTATAAACAAAAAATAAACATTATTTGGAAAAGAAATAGTTCAATACCTTCTACTGTTTCCGAGAGACTTTGCTGGCTACCCATAATTATTTAATTATTTATTGAACTAATAGAGTAGATGACGAGTTTGTGAAAAAAAAATTTGTTCAATAATATATAAAAAAAAATTTAAAAAAAAAAGTTGAAATAACTGGGCTCCTGATAGAAACCAAAACTAATTCTCAGAAAAACTGTTCTTTCTTCCCTGTTGGTCGGCGCCGATGACTCCTTAGCAAATCTACTACGATTCTCTTGTGAGCTTTTATTTGCAGAGATGTTTAGAAAAATGCAGATTGGAATGTTGAAGTGAGCTAGATTTTTCGCTGTGAGTCGCAAAATCCAAATTGTTACAAATATAAGTACTTCCTCTTATTAGCATTGGGGGCAGGATAGTGCTCTGGAAACCACATATATGTAAAGTGTTGAATTTATCGTAGCCGGTAGCCAATCTAAAATGTGGACAGGTCCCTTCTTGGAAATTCTGAAAACAGAAAATGTATTCATATTTTCTTCTTTCATTTGTAATTAATTACGTTGGGTGTTACGTTTCTTTGTGCTTCTAGTGGGAAGTGATCAATATTGCCAATTTATTTAGATAATTTTCCTTCCATTCTCCAATCTTTTGCAAGGATTTGTTTATAGTGTCAATTCTGAGCAATCTACCACTTACAGTTTTATTTAATAAAGCTAAGTGTAACAGCCTATTATAAAAAAAACCCTGAAACTATTTGTTTTTCTTCAATGTTAATGGAGAATGATTTGCTTGGCTAGATTTGTAGAATGTTGAAATAAATAAACGTCTGGGTAATTGTATATATGTGATACTGTATTAGTAGCAGATGTTGCAAGAGTCTAGGAAATATCACCAGACCGTGTATAATGTTGTGACTTTAACGTAAAGCACACTGACTTGCTAAGTATGTGCTCTACACTTGACTCATACATTCCTACTTATTATTTCAAATCTTTTGTCATATTTTATACTTTATTAAAATAATTCATAATACAATGCTACTATAATTGAGCAACGTTTCAAATAAATGAATATTTTTAGCTGTAATTTATACATATAAACTGCTGGACAAAAGTATTGCATAAAATTTCAAAATATTATAATTTGAAGTTGAAAGGTATTTCATATTTTTTTTTATGGATTCATGTTGTTGAACTCTAATCCAAAGGAAAAAAAGAACAACTGACAACCAACTGCAAATATTTTAGAAAAACCTGGTTTTATTACACAGAATAAAAAATAAAGCTCAAAAAAAAAAAAAAAATTCAAAACTATAATGGTTCTTATTTATTATCACTTCTTCATTTTTTTCAACAGTATTTAGTGTTACCTCCTCTTGCTCTGATTACTCCTGCTAGCCTTCTTGGCATAGAAGAGATTAGATTTTGGATAACCTCTTGAGAAATCTCATTCCATTCTTTCAATAACTGCTGTACGTAACTCCCTGAGATTGCTAGGGGCAATCAGGCGAAGTCTGAGCCGGTGTCCCAAAGGTATTCTATTGGATTATGGTCTGGACTTCTCGTACTCAAGGACAACTCGAGTAGTGTGACATCTGGCATTGTCCAGCATTAATAGAAAATCATCACTGACTCTTTCAGAAATTGGCAAAACATATCGTTGAAGAACCTCTTCAAGATACTTCCGGGCATTTAGCGTCCCATTTTCCATGATATGTAAGTCTGTACGTCTGTCAAAACTTACGCCTCCCCAAATCATAACACCGCCTCCACCAAAAGCCAGTATTGCAAAATTTTATGCAATACTTTTGTCCAGCAGTTTATAGCTAGAAAAGTTTTTAGGTTCAGGAGTCGCAGTTATTTTTTTTTTTTTTTTTAGTTACTGCATTACTTTCTCCAATTAATTTCTCCAACAGCAAGTATTGCAATCGTGTCAAATTTTCGATATCTAGTTTTCACCGGAAATACATATTTTAGTCCTCTGAGTCCAAAAAGTGATTTTAAGAAAATGGTGTATGTATGTATGTGTGTATGTATGTATGTATGTATATTATATATGTATGGATTTATGCAAACAGCCTAGCTTAAAAATCGAGAAATCACATTACGTGCTTACTTGCATTTCTATTGGGAATGAACATGGGATCTTACCGGAACTTGACTGTAAAAATTTCTCAACCGGAAGTATCACTTTACTGAATAGATTTTTCAGTTTTTTTTTTTGCCGACTTTCTCGAAAATGGATCCAAAGATTTTCTTTAAACTAATAAATATATTAACTACACATACAAAGAGCAACAACTTTTATTTTAAACATTTTCCTCCGGAAAAATTTCATTTAGGAGGGTGGGTTTGGGAGTGAGGCGGGTTACGTTTTCCTCTAAACTGCTATTTTTTTAGTTTATTATACAATTCTATTATTAAAAATAATAATAATTAGAATTAAATATGTTGCCAATATTCCGATTTTGAAGAAAATCGGTTAACCGGAAGTGCATTTTTATTGTACAGTCATTTCAGTTTTCGACGGTTTTATCTATTAAAAAAGAACCCGACGGATTTCACTAAATTTGTTGCGCTATGAAATCCTATCGCTTTTATATACCAATCACTTTTATGGGAAAATTTTTCTCAAGAAAATTTATTTAAAGACGCTTTGGGGAAGGGGGAATGGTCCCCCCCCAAAGTCATTTTATTAAGTGTAGATACTCCATTTGATATAAACTTGAAGACAAGCATACATTTAGTAAAAATTTTAAGTTTAATTTAAAAGTTTGTCGCTTAAATCTGGGTATGAAGATTCCTCCAACTCCCCACAGAATCTGCATGAGCTATGACTTTCATAACCCAGCTGTTCATCAGGTGTTCTCTAAGTCGACAATGCCCCGTGAGGGTACCCACAAGAACGCGGAGCTTGTTCTTGCTCAGTCTGATGCAGGCCTCCGATCTCCGATGGTTATAATTGCCTGCCGCAAACTGGGAAGGGAGTACCAGGTTGAGATCTCCTTCACCTGTTCCTTCCTAAGTTCCTCCAACAGAAACTGGTTCCTCCCACAAAAAGGTTCCGGCCCTAGAAGCGGAGTCGTAACGCCTATCTTGGCCAGGACGCGTAAGAGGAAGGTGTGAGTGTTTCACACTGGATTTCTTTTATTTTTATTGGGGAACATAAATAAGAGGATAAATCAATAATCTTATTTTCTTCCGGACTTTCCGTTACTATCTATCTAATAAATTAGAACTATATATATATTTCGCATGTGACTGTATGACCACTTGAGATTCAAAACGTAATATTGCTAAGTACAGTTACAACTTTCTTTTGATTGTCTCCAGTCCAACACTGCATTCTCACACTGTACACTCCAACACTGTATACCCAACCACCATAAAAGTGGTTTTTATTCCATTTCTTTTATTTTCCTTAATTCCAGATGACAGTATTTGTGTTCACTTGGAATTTAATAACATGCAACGTATTATTTTCTTCATGCAAAGTACATAAAGTAGGTAACACTCACACGACACTCACTATTATTTCACTTCTGCTTGCCAAATTGTCTTTTATCTTTATATGATTAGTTAGATGCAGTGTTTAAAGAAATCATTGGAGAAAATAAAGAAAGAAAGAAAAACAACATTTATTTTCACAAGAGAGTCTTTTTCAAGAAAAAAAAAGGAAAATATATTCAGTAAAGCCACTTATATGGTTAACTTGATTTTTAAGCGATCTATGTGTCGGATATGATTGTGTTTACCTGAACGGAATATCATGTTTGAGCATCCTACGTTTTTTCGTTTAAGAGATTTATTGTTCGCCCGCCCGCCCGCACAAACACGCAACACATAGTACACACATACCCACAGAAAGAAAGAAAGAAAAATTTATTATACTCTGGGACTTATGTCCCTTAAGAGCACAACAAATGAAATTTTTGTTTCATTACATATTTTCTCTGATTTTCTCTGAAATGTATAGAATATTTACAGTGAATATGTAACAGATATACATATTAAATAAAAAATAATAATAATAATCATTATTATTATTATTTATTTATTTATTTATTTATTATAATATTATTATTAATAGAAAATATAAATAACATTTTATATTATTTATATAAAACAAAAAAAATAACTTCTATAGATTTACTAACTTAAAAATTCCCTATATAATGTTTAAACAAATGATTATATAAGAAAATCTTAAAACAACACAATGTTTTCTTGCTTGTCATGTCAATAGGTAAGTCGTTCCAAAGTCTACTTGCAGTAACGATAAAAGAATTTTGGTAGGTTACAGTCTTAAATGGTGGTATGTAAAGTCTGGATTCGACAGTTCTTGTGGTACAGCTTTTACTATAAACATGTCAAATAAGTATATTTTTGGAGTCTGTGTTCTAAACAACATATATATGAAATTGCCCGCTATCATATTTTCTACGGTAATCAACATTATGCCAGTTTAGAGTGTTAAGTTCCAAAGTAAAATGAGCACATACTTGGCAACAATCAAATAGAAAATATGAGGGTACTAACAAGCTGTTTGCAGAGAGATATAGGTAACATATTTTTATGGAGTTTTTAGCTAGTATAGAGATTTTTATAAATACTATTATAGATATTTTACTAACAAGACTATTCCAGGATAAAGTATTAGAAATTGTCACGCCTAAACATTTCGCTGTCACATAACATATATTTATATTATTAACAGTAATATTGAAAATTATGTATAAATGAATTGCATTTATATATTTTCTACTGCTATTTGACATTGCTTATGATTTTGTAATATTAAATTTAATAAAATTTGACTGTGTTCAGCTAAGGATAGAATTTATATCAAGCTAAACTTGAGAGAGAGAGAGAGAGAGAGATAACAGTAGTAAGAAAAAATAAAAATGATCAACGGTGGCAAAGATGGTGAAAGTAAATGTAACTTGGTATCAGCTGATGAAAGGATATCAGTAGTCGCTTATAAGGAGAATATATACTTGGATGTGGCAATAAGTGAAACAATTAAAGTAAAGCTTCAAGCAGATTAGTTTCAATCTATTAAACATAGATTCTTTCTTATAAGATGCAAGGAAATATGTATCAGAGCACAAAGCAGCTTTTGCAGCTGTGCATAATAACAATAATCTTCATTTAAAAAAAAATAAAAATTTTTGACGCAACAGCCTATGAACGCTTGCTAGGCGGCGATTCTTATTGGGGGCGTTTTGTAAGCCGGTTAATTCTGGCCTTCGCTAATTAGGTTCGTTACCAAATGTAGCTTCCTACTTTTCCCTCGATGCTGTTACATTATCGTGGCCCATTTTTTGTCCTCACTCTGATTCTCGGGCCAAAGGCTAGCGCAGCCACTAGAGCAACATGTAAGGTTATATAAAAATAAAATGTAAGTACATTAAAATGTGGTTTCAAAAATTCATAAAAACTTAAATTAACATATTAATTTTTATAAAATTCGTGAGGTTCTGCCAAAAGTAAAAACAATATGAATTCCTGCTAATGTTTCAATAAATGTATAATGTTTTTTTCAAGGCAAAAATGTTTTCTGAATGTGTAATGTAAATGTTGTGTATAGAATCTTGTTAAAATGTGACCGTGTCACATACATAAAAAAAATGAACTTTCAGGTGATTTGGCATGAGGTCCGTAGACGGTAGTAAACAACCGCCAATTCTATTATAGCAATTATATAGTAAATTAAACCTTATTACAATCAGATTGAACAGTTTGTGTGTGAAATGATATTGGATGTGTTGAGTTATTGTATGTTTGTAGTGGCTTGAGCGGTTTTGTATAAGGGCTTGTAAGTGTGTATGTTTAAGAGAGTGAAGTATTAGAAATAAGAAAGTAGTCACCACTGTTTTTGAAATAATTATATTCTCTAAGTGAATTTAAATAGCTTTATAATATCACAGCGATTATGTATAACTCAATTATTATTTATCTAGATTAAAATGCTAAACTCTTATGTTTTAACTTATAACTGGCACAGTCCTGATGTGTTCTGGTTCGGTGTATACAACAAACTATATATTGAAGGAATGTCCTCTAATTGTTATTTCAAATCTTCCCCTGTGAGAAGAAGGGGTACTCAATGCTATCAAGTTCATGAACTCTAAAAGACAGTACTGGTCTTCTACCTGAAATGACCTTTTGCAAGGGAATTGTCACATATTCTTCATAATTTTGATTTTTTCAAATTAAGTATATTTTTATATTTCTTGCATCCATCACATGTGAAAATGGTTTAACTTTGATTGAATAGAAGGTATAATTAAGCTGAAAAAGTTTTTATAAAATCGAATCAAAAGTGGGAGGAAGAGATATTTGTACAGAAAAGACTTACAAGTTTGGCCCTTATTTAAAATAGGGAAAAGTGACTGCTTGTGGTAAGAACCGAAGGGAAGTGTTCTAGAGGAATCCCAAGGAAGACTTGGTTGGAGTAGGTGAACAAGGTACTTGCTAAAGTTTGGTATTTTAGGAATAAGGAGTTGTCCAAGAGAAGAGAGAAGTTGTTGAAGCACTGTAAAGGGAGTTCACTCCGTATAAGTTGGGATGAGAGTTGGTGTTTAAATAAGTTAATGTTACAGAGACATGGCGGAACTACTCTTGAGAGAACGTTCTCTATCTTCATCCCAGAACAATAATAAGTTGTTAAAGGAAAAGATTACAACTAAAAGAGAAAGATTTTTATAGAACATATTTTTTAATAATAAAATAATAAAAAAATCAAGGGAGTTTAGAAATGTTGAGTAAAAAAATGATATCAATAATTCTTTATGTCTTGCAGGCATATATCCCGCACAGGCTAAACAGTTATAACCGCCTTGCACTATTTTATTTTTGAGTCAGGCCTTTGAGGAGCCAAGGGTGGGAAACAAATTTTGTTAACGTAATTTTTGAATTTGAGAGTTAACCAAAAAGAATATTATTTTTATGGAAAATTTAAAAGTTAAAAATCTGGTGTTATATCTTTTTGGGAAAGTGAAAATGATATTCTTGTCATTGATATCTCTTCCATTATTTACACCTCCAAATATTTTCTAGAATTATAGCTTTATTTTTAAAGTTTTTTTTTTTGCTTTTTGTTTATATATGATTTAAACCATATTGGACATCATATCGTATGCCAAATAGCCAAGAAGTCTGTGAATTTGGCAAATAGGTGTGTACATTAAAGTGCGGCCCATACTTAGGAGCTGCTTGGCCTCTATCCAATATTCAACTCTTGAGGTAATGCTTTGTATGCAAATGTCTAATCTTTTCGTCTTTTGCCAGTTGTAAAAAGAATTATTACCACCACACCCGGTTTTTCTGTCTGAACGGTTTCTTTACTTTTAAGTCAACATTGAACACAAACTGAGAATATGCGAATTACACAAGAGACTCGCTTATCTATTGCAATGGCCTTTTTTTTTTTGCATCATATCTTTATTTTCTTTCTCAATATATAGTGATTTGTAGTTTGTTTTTTTTTTTTTATTATTAATATAAAATGGTAATTTTAATAGGCTCAAAGATTTTAACGGCATGCTCAATTGCATTTTTATTGCACAAATTGTTGATGTGGATTTTACTTAGACATTAGACTTGATGAAACATCAGAATATCACTGCATTCTTTCAAAAAATCTAGTGTAAATCAATCACAGGACTTTTTCTTACCGTATTTTTTTCCTGAACAGCTTTTACTGAACAGTTTTTTCAGTTTTCGACGGCGGAATATTATCCATGCCGTGTCTCGCTTATATTTCTGTGCTGTCAAAAAATGTTTTAAGTTTCAAAGTGCCACTAATAATTCTTTTTCCACATCTTCAAGACTATCTATCTATATGTTAAAGTTTTGATATAGATAGGAAACTCTCTCGACTTTCTCTTAGTCCTAGTAAAACAGGAAGTATTGTAATCGTGTCATATTTTCGATATCGAGTTTTCACCGGAAATAACCGTTTTGAGGTCCCCTGTGTCCAAAAAACTGGTTTTACCAGTTTTATGGTCTGTGTGGTGTGTGTGTGTGTGTGTGTATGTATGTCTGTATATGTATGTGAACAGCATAGCTCAAAAAAAAAAAAAACGTAGAAAGTTGAAACTGATATTCCGTTTAGGTATCACCTGGGATCTGAGTAAGTTATCTGTCAATATTTCTCAACGGAAGTATCACTTTACTAGTTTTTTTTTTTTTTTAATTTTTTTTTCAGTTTTCTCAAAAATGGCTTTGACGATTTTCTTTAAACGTGATCTGTCAATACACATACAAAGAGCTAAATTCATTTAATTCATAAGGGCAAAAAAAATCATTTAAGGGCACTTTTAAAGGTGGTGGTGGGGTTATGTTTTCCTCTAAAATGCTATCATAGTTGGATAATACAATTCTATCATCCAAACAAAATTAATTAGAAATAAATAAATGGCCAAAATTCGGAGTTTCAAGAAAATTAATAAACCGGAAGTGCGCTTTTACTGCAGTTTTTTTCAGTTTTCGACGAATTTCATTAAATTTGGTACATCATGGACTATAAAATTTGTCAATTATAATTTGAGAAATGGAGTGATGTGGAATGAATTTGATGAATGGAGTGAAATGGAATGATTTTGGATGATACAATTCTATCATTCAAAACAAAATTAATTAGAAATAAATAGATGGCCAAAATTCGGAGTTTCAAGAAAATTAATAAACCGGAAGTGCGCTTTTACTGAACAGTTTTTTCAGTTTTCGACGAATTTCATTAAATTGGTACACTGACTATAAAAATTTGTCAATTATAATTTTGAGAAATGGAGTAAGAGAAAGTTGTGTGAGTGTTTCACACCAGATTTTTTATTTTATTATGAATCTTGGAATCTCATCAGTGGACGTTTTCAAATGCTTAATATTTTAACAGTATACACTTATATACTAATTTGATTAGTTTCAATAATGGAAGTTTACTCAAAAGTAGCTCTAGAGTTTGATATTTTAACTTTACATCCATTATACTATTACTTTGATTATATTTGGAACTAACAAATAAATGAAAAAAGTAGCAATCAATTAATGTTTTGTGTTCTATATACTATAACCTTTTTTTTTTATTGTTAATATAAAATATACGCATACTGGACTACTCATACTACATTCAATAGTTATTTGTGACCAGTAAGATCAAATTTTGAAATCTGGTTTTCTTCTTTCATTGGGTATAACTTACCCAGAAGTAATCTCCAATCCAACACACGCGACACACTTCTCACCATTTCCATCTTCCAGATCTCTAATTGCAGAGATTACAAACCTATAAACGTAAGAATAAATGGTTTAAGCAATTTTTTTTTTTTTAAATTGCCAAAAAGCGGACTTGTTCCACATTGTCAAGTGTAGCTGCTTATCGTATTTCCTGAAGTTGTGGGTGTTGAAAATGTCAAAATGTTGTTCTTAGATTGGGAATTCGGCAGGGGTGCCGACGCACACTACATATATCTTTCTCTATTTCCCGAAATGTGACAGGTTTTACTTTCATCACTGACAGTCATAACTCTTATCATTTAGATAAAATCAGTGCATTGTCCATCTGAAAATACAGATGGTCATTTACCTCTGTGAAAACTAACCAGTGGTGTAAGACAGAAGGTCCCTTATCAGTGGGACATTACTAAAGATGTGCTCGTTCAATGAGATATGTTAGAGAAAAGAGATGTGTATCTTGCTTTGTAATGATCTATGAAGTTCTGTTGAAACCAGAATGTTGAGCTATTTATGGCTAAACAATTTTTATTTAATAACAAATGAAATTGAAATGTTGTTGGATGTGATGTGTTGTTGTATGTTTGTTGTAGTGTAGCACAAATGGTTTTGTAAGGGGCTTGTGAGTATGCATGTTTTAAAGAGAAGAGAAGTATTAAGAAATAAATAAGAAACCCTACCAGATTAAAATAAATATATTAGCTTTAAAGAACTTTAAATACTTTTCAATATCACAATAATATGCTTATTAAATGAACTATTTGACTAGATTAAATGCTAAACTCTTATAAGTGGCACTGAAGTTAAGAGAGCGACTTCTGGGACAAATGTTTTGATTGAATGTCGAATTTAGACTGGTGCTGTAAGAAGACTTGTGAAAGAATGCTCTTCTGGTAGTTAAAATCCTGCCCTTTATGTATGATTGCTTAAAGCGGTAAAAGACAAAGCTGACTAAGTTCTCCGACCTCTCTTATAACGGTTATCTTGTACCTGGATTTTATCCTTTTGCCATCCAAGTTGCATTTTTCTTTCAAATAATAATTTTCTTCAAATATAAAATATTATCTTCTTCCACTACAAAATCCTCTCTGACATTTTTGAAATTTTGCGTTGTTGTCATTTTTGAAATATTATACTATCTTAGTTTATAAATTTTGTTACCTAGGATAGTATTTTATGAAAACTATTTTTTTGAAATAATCACTATTATTAAATTAATTAGCATATTGTTTTGTATGTTACAGGAGACGTGTTATGAGGTAGCAGTAAATATGGGAGGTAGGTGGCTGGTACCACTTGCCGGCCTGCTGCTCACAGCATTGGCCGGATCTCATGGTGCTCTACTGCAGTTCTCCAAGCCGGCTTACAATGCTACTATCTATGAAAATTCTAGAGGAAAAACTTACGTTAGATGTGTAGAAAAAATGGGCATTGATAATTCAGGTGTTAATGCTGATATACGTTATAAAATTGTTGGCGGTGATAGGGATAAATTTTTCAAAGCAGAGGAAAAGACTGTCGGTGCTTTTGTTATGTTAATGATCCGTACAAGGACTGGTAATACGGATGTATTAAACAGGGAACGGAAAGATAAATATACACTTCATATTAGGGCTACAATCACTAAAAGATCGAATCGCCAAGAACTGGACACTACTGTATACATATCGATTTTAGATAGAAATGATCTTAATCCTTTATTTTATCCAACAACATATGACGAAGTCGTTCCAGAAGACACACCACTACATAAGAACATATTGAAAGTGAATGCTGAAGATGCGGATCTTGGTATGAACGGGGAATTATTTTTTTATTTTAAAAATAAAACTGACCAGTTTTCTGTACACCCGACAACCGGAATTGTATCGTTAACCCGTCCTTTACGTTACTCTGATAATTCTGTACATCATTTAACAATTGTGGCTAAAGATCGTGGCGGTGGTAAACCTAGTTTTGGCAAGATTACATTCCATGTTAAACAAGTGAACCTATTTGGACCGGAAATTTATGTGCATACATTGACTTCATTATCTGAAAATACTGATAATGATGTTTATGCTATTGTCAGAGTTATTGATCAAGACGAAGGTGTTCATGGAGAAATCAAATCATTAGAAATTGTTGAAGGTGATCCCGATGGTAATTTTGTAGTACGTAAAGTGAAAGAAGGAAAAACAGGGTATGAATTTAATATCGAACTATTACATACACTCAGTAGTGATATTGCCCCTAAAGGATTCAATTTAACATTGAAAGCAACGGATAATGGTTCTCCACCAAAACACACTTATAAGAGTGTACCAGTTCTTATATCTAATGTTAACGACAATCCACCAGTTTTTGACAGAGATTTTTATGAAGTGGACATATCGGAAAATGTACCTCCAAACTCGCCAATTATTCGAGTTAAAGTTATTGATTCAGATAATGGAAACAGTGTCATTCCGAATTTCGACATAACAACAAATACTGATCTGTTTACTGTGAATCCGACTACGGGTATGATATACACCGCTGATTGGTTAGACGCTGAAAGGACTACTTCTTATGCACTTACTGTAATTGCGACAGATAAAGCTGTGCTTGGCAGCAGAAAACACAGTACCGCCAAAGTAAAGGTTAATGTAATCGACGCTAATGATAATGATCCAGTGTTTGAAGATGCTGAGGTAACTGTCTATGTGGATGAAAATGAACCATCAGGTACATCTGTGACTACAGTCATTGCTAGAGATGATGATTCTGGAGAAAACTCTTATATATCTTACAGCATTGCCAATTTAAAATCTGTACCTTTTGAGATAGATCATTTCTCTGGAATTGTTCGGACTACACAGGTGCTGGATTATGAGTCTTTAAAACGGAATTTTATTTTGAAAATTCGTGCATCTGATTGGGGTCTTCCATATCGACGACAAACAGAAATGCAATTGAAGATAATAGTACGAGATGTCAATGATAATAGACCACAGTTTGAAAAAATAGATTGCGTTGGCCATGTTCCAAAGTTCGTAACAATTGGCACTGAACTTCTGACATTATCTGCTATTGATTTTGATGCAGGTAACATGATAAGTTATAGATTGCTGTCGGGTAATGATGATGACTGTTTCCACTTGGATGCAACAACAGGAGTCTTGTCCGTAACTTGTGACCTTTCTGATTTGAATGTTTCGCAACGAGAACTAAACGTAACCGCAACAGATCACACTCATTACGCTGACACAATGAATATTATGATTAAATTAATATCTGTAAAAAAAAATACCAATATGGATCAGAAATCTTGGTTTAAATGTAAGGATACTGGCGTAGCACGAAGATTAACTGAAATTTTAGCATCCGCTGAAAGAAATAACATGAACAAAGAAGAATTCGCAATGATGCCAAGTAGATATGGACAGAACGCACATAGTCCTGAATTCAAAGATTTTCCCGTTCAGGTGTTGGTAAACGAATCCGTGGCCATAGGTACAACACTGATTGTAATCAAAGCTACAGATAGAGACCTAGGCTACAATGGAAAACTTATATTTGGCATTACATCTGGAGATGTGGATTCAGTTTTTAGAATAGATCCCGATACTGGAGAACTGAAAATTGTTGGCTATTTGGACCGGGAACGAGAAGATGAATACCTCCTGAACATAACTGTATATGATCTTGGTAGGCCAAAAAAGAGCACCTCTCGATATCTGCCATTTACTATTCTAGATGTAAATGATAACTCACCCAAGTTCGAAAAGTCAGTAGCTAGTTTCCGAGTGACCGAAAATGCTATGAATGGAACTGCTATATATACCGTGAACGCCTCCGACTCAGATCTCGGTGAAAATGGTAAAATACAATTTTCTATCGTGAGTGATTCGCCTGAATTCCATATAGATCCAATAACGGGTGTATTATCCGTACGCGGAGTTCTTGATCGGGAAGTGCGACAGTTACATGAATTAATTATACGCGCGACAGATTGTGCGGGAACGTTACGTCGAGATGCTCATTTTGCCGATAGTATCGTTAAAATCTATGTTGATGACGTGAATGACAATGCTCCCAAGTTTTCTGGTGAAAAATTCAAAATATCTATACCAGAAGATATTCCAGTAGGTACAGTTGTGGCCATCATATCTGCTACTGATCCAGATCTTGACGAAGGTGGCAAGATTACATATTCATTGCTCGATGATTCGGACACATTTGAAATAGATCCACTGACTGGTACTGTTCGTACATCAAAGGTTCTTGATTATGAACAAAGACAATATTATTCATTAACGGTACAAGCTGAAGATAACGGAGTGCCATCATTGACATCGGAAACTTTGTTGATGGTAGATTTAATTGACGTAAATGAAAATGAACATGCTCCATTTTTTAATGATATTGTCGTAACTGCTTCAGTTAAAGAAGCTTTAGCAGCAGATACTTTGGTCACCACAGTTACAGCTATAGACAATGATCCACCAGGTACAAGAGATTCTACGCTTGTATATCGCATCGTTTCTGGTGATGGACTCGGCTATTTCAGGATAGATAATGAAGGTAAGTTCATTGTTCATTTTTAAGTTCAATTTAATTTTAATATTCAATTTTTATTGTACAAGAATTTGTTCCTCAGCCTAGGGCCACTGTTATTTGCTTAAAACTTGAATAATTTATAACTTTTATAGGAATTGTCGTTATGAATTTTTAATCACTTTAGAAAATAAAAACCAAGTTAGGTATAGTATATACGTTTTATAATTTTTATTTTACATTTCATATGGTGCCCCCCAAAAACTAAAAATGCATTTTATATATCAGAGATTTTTATCCGTGATAACCTACTTCATTTTGTAGTCATCGGCCAGTATCGGGATTCACCCATATTTTTATCAAGACATCCAGAAAATGGGCTTACGTCCGAAACCACAAAATGAATTCGACATGGAAAAACAATCTGGTGTAATCGTTCACACGGTTTTTTTACTCTTCGTGTTACAGTTATAATATAAAATGATAAATTTTCTTTTTTCAAATTTGGCTGACTTCTAACATAAATTATAATGTTAGGGGGGGGGGGGGCGAGTGCCAGCCGACCAATCAATCGAGGCAGGTATAGAAGAGCAATAATAATATATTAATTTCAGTTGATTTGTTGGATATCTGCCACCAGTATAACACAAATTTTAATTTTTTTTTTTTTTTTTTTAACATCAATTAGTGGAATATATTAAATTTATAAAAATATTTTATTTTTGTATAATTAATTATTCAAGGTTAGTTTAATGAATTCTATAGGATCTTCTAAATAGAATTACCCAATGATATTTAAATAAATAAAAGCTTGTTTATTCAATTTAATCTCCCACTTCATATTTTTCGTGTTGTTGTATTTGTTTGTGAGCCTATTTAAATAATTGATTAGCTCTTGTTAATGTTTTTCTCTTTTTTCAATGATTTTTTGTTTTTTAAGAATAAATTAAGTAAATAAAATATTAACAATTGGATTACGTAAATCTCAGTTCTATTGATTTCTTTGCGCTGAATTGGAACTATTTACTTTTTCTTAAAAAAAAAAGATAAAAAAACATATACAATTCCATTAAAACGCTCTGTATCTACTGCCCATCGTAGGCTGCATTTCAGAGTTGGCAGGGGAAGAGTATTTCATTTCATTTTCATGAATTCTTTAAAAGATCTATTGAAACCCTACATCTGTGAGAAGCCTCATTAAACCATTACAGTCTGTTGAGGTCCTAAACTAGATTCCTTCCTATTAATGCATGTGAAGCGAACGGACACTCAACAATAGCGGAAAGTCTTCTTTTGAACACATAAAAGATGTGAAAATAAATTTAGATGTAAAATAATTAAACGAGACACGATTTCATTTTAATGTTCATAAACTATATCAAATGTAGTAGTCTAGACCTCTGTTTGACTAATTATCTAGTCTTTAAAATAAATGATTGATAATTCGATTTGAATATGTTAAATGAAAAAGAAATCGCTCAAATTTTTCTGGTGAAAGAATTTATGGAAATCCAAGCTTCAGTAGAGTATCAATCTAAGAAGTTTGATTTAAAAACTAAAGATTTTGAATAGAAAGATAACATAATATGTCTATCGACGATAATTCTTCTGTATGACTTCTGGCTTAAAGTAAACCTATTAATAATATAAGGTGCTGTTGTAGGACTTATATTTTAAAGATGGCTTGAAATGGGCATCCCTCTACGACAATCCCTTCCAGACAATTTCCTCCGAAAAATGACCGCAGCTAATTTTGGGTTATTGACGGTGCATGACTTCCTTCAGGCTCATCTGCACCGAATAGAAATAACCGACTGTACCAACTTCCCCAACATGTCCACCTTGCATAACGGAATAATAGATGCCGACCATATAATTAACATCTGCTCCAAACTGGGCGATGCCCGACACTGTTAGTGCGAAAACTATTATGAATATGACAGTATTATATATTGGAATGCCAAAAGCTTAATGGCTGTAAAAGCCGATGAAGTGGCGTAAAAACAGAAAAAAGAAGAAAAAAAGAAGATAATTTCATCGTAAATTTAGCACCCAATCAGATTGCTGTGTTTCTAAGATTTGTTACTTTTTTTTTTTATTAGGTCATGCTAATTATTGGTGAAGTTTATAGCTCTTCGAGATGCACATTCACTTCAGCTATACATTGCTAGCCAGAAATGGCTACGTAAATTAGGGACCATTGGTGGTCACCAGCAGGCTGGGTGGAACGCTGAAGAAAGAATAGAAGGATGACCAGCCGAAACACAGATAACAGATTATACCAAAAATGAACGTTAATTTATTTTCAAGAAATCTTAGTACTTGTAATATTTTGAGGAGAGAGTCTTTGATATAAAATTTCACAACTCTAAGACACGATGAAATTTGGAATGAATACAATGTAGAGTGGGGGAATAAAAAGTATTAAGTACCTCTTATCTACAAGTTTGTGACGCACTTGTTAAATAAGGCAATCTTAAAACTCCTTTGCTACAAATCAACAGTTTAACTAAAACTTCAGCTGTAAAAAGTAAAGATTGTTTGTGTAATAAAAGAGAAATGGTAATAAGGAAGAGAACAAGAATAAAAAAGGAGAAACTTGTTTTTGAAAGAGAAGCGAAAGAGAAGTCAAGATAGAGAGAAGAAAGGACCACTGAATGACATAAGTTCAAGAAGAAAATGAATTAAGTTAAAAGCAAGCAATGATTTAATAGTCGTTTGGCTTCAGACTGGGTGTGGAATAGTTTCACAAGTTCTACAAGGTTGTAATCCATTAAACGTAAGAAAGATACGGCAAGAAAGATAGTTTAAGGGGGGATAATAATTTGATGTTTAGAGGAAGGGAGGGGAAGTTGTTACAATACATCTTTGTGGCGCCATCTATTAGCAGTCAATATGTACCACCACACCTGTGGCGCCATCTGTTAACGGGCAAGAGGTACCACTTCCTCAACTATAGGCGCCTTCGGAATGTAAGCCAGAAAACACCTCTCAACGAGCTACCGCTTCTCTCAGCTTCAACTGAGCGGGTAGTATATACTCAAAGAGGACCCAGCGACGGTACCAACACGGAAGGTGCAACCAACGAAAAACGGATATAGAAACATGCTCCTTCCTGATGGTGGCGATGGTGGAAAAATAAAGACATTGAGCCACAGGCCACGGTTCCAGCAGTATCCATCTAGTCAAGAATATGAGTATGTGTATTAACTAGTGATAACAAAAGTGCTTTCTCCAGTAGTGTTTGTTTTAGTGTACAGTTAACCCGACTATTTCCACAGTGGTGACCCCGTATAGTAGAACACGGCTTGAAGAAATAGTGAACAATTATGGAAGGTGACCAGCAACCTGAACCTCAACTAATGACCAGCCAAGTAGAGGACCTTGCTAGTTTGGCAGCAAGTAACAGGATCACTCGCTTCTGGAAAAACGATCCTTAACTGTGCTTCATGCACCTGGAGGCTCTCTTCTCTTCGGTCCGCCTTTCTAGCAACCGAAAAAAATTCGACGTCGTAGTGGCCAACCTGATTACGAGGTGGACGGCATCGTGCGGAACCCTGGACAGCAACCCTCCGACAGACTGAAGAAGGCGCCCATCCGCATCTACTCGGACTTTCAGGCCACGAGGGTGCGCAGGCTACTGGGGGAGTGGCAACTAGGAGACCAGCAGCCGTCCCAGCTGCTTAGAGAAATACTTTATTGGCGCCTCCCCAGAGGATGCAGGAGGTGCTGCTGGCAACCGAGCATGACGACTTGGACCGGCTAGCTGCGGTGGCTGACAAGCTCTCAGACGTGACCAGTCAAGATGAAGTACACGTCTTCAACAAGACCCCCGCCGCCGATGTCAACATCCGGGTCGAGGTCAGGCAGCTGCGCCAGGCGATCACCAGGCTCGAGCTCCACGGGCAGTCGCAGCGTCAACCTCGGCAGCCAGCTGGTTGCAACCGCAGCTCACCTCAACGAGAAGTCGCCGATGCAAGCAGCAGCGCAACAACTACGGAGGCAGAAAAAACACCTAGGCCCTGCTTCTATCACCGGAGATGGGGCGTTGCAGCGCGCACCTGCCGGCAGACATGCTCCTTCACTGCCAACAAACTTAGCAACCATCCACTATAGCGGAACTTAGTGCATGCAGCAAACAATACTCCTCTTCATCAGCGATCGGACGACTGGCCTGACCTTTCTTGTCGACACTAACGGTCTCACTAACGGACGATGGGGCTGCAGTCTTCGTTCTTCCGAGAAGTAAAGTAAGGGGCTTCAGCACACACTCTACGCCGCCAACGGATCCAGAATAAAAACGTACGGCACACGATACACCACCCTGGGACGTACGCCTCCCGTCCCCGTTGAACTGGTCCTTGTTGTCGCTGACGTAGACCGGCCCATCATCGGCGCTGACCTGCTCTCTACTCACGAACTCCTGGTAGACCTTCGCAAGAAACGCTTAGTACACCGCGGAACTGGCACCTTCGCAACTGGCCACACCGCCCTAGACAACACGCCTAGCATATCCGCTGAACCTGGGGACATCCGTTTCGACCATTTTCTCACGAGTTTTCCAGACAACACACGTCCAGCCTCAGTCCGTAAAGAAGTGAAACATAACGTGGAGCATAGAGACAACCTGGTGTACGCGCGTGCCCGTCGGCTCGACCCAGCGAAATACAAAGCAGCCAAAGCAGAGTCCCAACGCATGCTCGATGAAGGAATCTGTCGACAATCGCGCAGCCCATGGGCCAGTTCACTGCACATCATCTCCAAGCCAAATGGTGACATCCGACCCTGGCGACTACCGTCGACTCAATGACCAGATCGATACACTGTCCCACACATCGCAGACTTAAACATCAATCTGGATGGCACCAGTATTTTTCAACCCTGGACCTCGAAAGAGCGTACTTCCAAATACCGATCGCTGATGCAGACATCCCAAAAACTGCTATACTCAACCCTTTGGTATCTACGAATTCGCAACGATGTGCTTTTGTCTGCGGAACGCTGGGCAAACTTTTCAAAGGTTCATGGACTCCATATTTCGGTTCATGACTTACCATTCGTATTCACCTATCTAAACGACCTGCTAGTTGCGTTGAAGAACGAAGACGAGCATGAGCAACATCTGAAGCAGGTATTCCATCGACTGTCCACCCACGGAATCAGCCTCAACCCCTCCAAGTGCAGCTTAGGGCAACGAGAGGTGCAGTTTCTTGGATATACAGTGAGAGCCAATGGTATCGCCCCGATACCCGCTGAAGCCGATGCAATAACTAACTTTCCACGGCTAACAACAGTAAAGGAACTTCGACGCTTTCCCGGAATGCTGAACTTCTACAGAAGGTGTATTCCACATGAAGCCAGCATACAAAAATCCCTTAACGCCTACTTGAAGAGCAGCAAGAAGAATGACAAAATACCAATTCAGTGGACGGACCAAAGCAGTCGCCGCCTTCGAGGCTTGCAGGACCGCCATTCAGAACACCGTACTGCTCGGATACCCGGCTGCTGACGCCCAACTCTCGTAGACTGCGACGTCTCCGATACCAGGATAGGAGCAGTATTGCAATAGAAGAAGGAAGGTAGATGGCAACCTCTTGGGCTCTACTCAAAGGCTCTTTCCTCAACGCAGAGAAGTACGCTACTTACGACCGAGAACTGTTAGCAGTCTACCTAGCAGTCAAACACTTCCGCCCCATCTTAGAAGGAAGGGAATTCATCATTCGGACTGACCACAGCCATTAACATTCGCACTGCGGCAGAGTGCAGAGAACGCACCCTCCAGGTGCGTGAGACAACTCACCCAGTTCACGACCAACATCGTCCGCATAGACGGCACGGACAACAATGTCGCAGATGCACTATCTCGGGTAGTGGAGATCTCCCTTGACGACCACGATTGACTCTCCGCTGCCCAACGAGAGAACGCCTTCACAGATAGCTTAAACAATTCTCTTGAATTCAAATGGATCTCGCTGCCAGGATTACAAACGCAGTCCTCTGCGAGACCTCCACAGGGAAAGCAAAATCGTGTTTACCAGAGAAGTACCGCTTTTCCACCTTTAATCAACTCCTCCACCCAGGGTTACGGGCAACAAGACGACTTCTTACGCAGCGCTACTGCTGGCCTTCAATGAACACAGACATTGCCAAATGGACACGAGCCTGCCCACAATGCCAACGCAGTAAAATCAACAAGCACACAGCAACTCCATGAGGGACTTTTCCAGCATCAACCCGCTTCAGCCACTTGCACTTGGACATAATCGACCCACTAGCACCGTCAGAAGGAAAGCGGTACTGTCTCACAATGACAGACCGTTATACCAGCTGGCCAGAAGCAGTATCACTGGCAGAAATAACAGCAGAGGCAGTAGCGAAGGCATTCATGGCCGGGAGTTCGATTCCAGCCTATTCCAGAGGCTAACCTCATTATTGGGAATCCTGCACGCTAGAACCACCCCGTACCATCCACAGGCAAACGGCAAAATAGAGAGTTGGCATAGAACATTGAAAACCGCCCTCACTGCAGGATCCAGCGACGATTCGTTGACTAGCAGGCTGCCGATCGCACTATCAGGTCTGCGCTCCACTCTACATGACAGCACGGGCGTTTCCGCAGCAGAGATGGTCTTCGGGCAGCCTATTCGCCTACCAGGAGAATTCTTGGACCCACCGCGCTCCTCGAGCAGATACGAACGCACATCAGAGCCCTCCAACCAGCTGAAGGTCACCACTCTCCTCAGAGCATCTTCGTCCCCCACTCCCTAAAGTCGTGCACACATGTTTACCTGCGAGCCCAACGACTGAGAAAGGCTCTAAAACCACCCTACGACGATCCATAAAAGGTGCTAGCAAGGACCGATAAAGTCTTTCCCATCCAACTGCCAGATCAGAAAGCGACTGTTTCCATCCACCAACTAAAGCCGGCTACGTAAGTGCAGTACGCCAGCCTATCGCACAAGAAGCGGAAGAACCAGCAAACGCCCCGTCCGTTTCCTCACGGAATGACCGGCGCGTTGGGGAGTCCTGTGGCGCCATCTATTTGTAGTCAATATGTACCACTATAACTGTGGCCCATCTGTTAACGGGCAAGAGGTACTACTACCTCAGCTACTGGCGCCTTCGGAATGTAAGCCAGAAAACACCTCTCAGCGAGTCACTGCTTCTCCGAGCTTCAACTGTGCGGGTATATACTCAAGAGACCCCAGCGGCGGTACCAGCTGAACCCGCACGGAAGGTGCAACCAAGGAAAAACGGAAATGGAAACATGCTCCTTCCCGATAGTGGCGATGGTGGAAAAATAAAGAGATTGGGCCACAGGCTACAGGTCCAGCAGTATCCATCTAGTCAACATATGTGCGAGTATGGATATTAACTAGTGGTAATAAAAGTGCTTTCTCTAGTAGTATTTGTTTTAGTGTTACAGTTAACCCGACTGTTTCCACAATCTTATTATACTGTATGCCACTAGTTGTGGCTGTCGATGGAAATAGTATGCAATGATATATCTTGTAAGCGGAGAATGGGTTGAAACTCGGAAATGTTTGTTATTATAAGGTGATCTGTGAACCGCATCGCTTAAGAAGATATTGGAGGTAACCAACAAAATATGCACTGCACTTACAGAAAAAAAATCCAAGTCGGAATGGGCTTGAGTTACTTATTTTACTTCCACTGCTTTTCCAAAAAAGAATATGAAATTTATTAAGTAACGCTCTTAAAAAATGGGAGTAACTCGTTTTCAAAAAAGAAAAACCGTTATTAAAAAGTAACCAGCATAACAGTCTTATACAATGGAGGTATCAACGGTAAATTCCTAGGCCAACTTACCCGGGCCAACCGTCCAAACGTTTATAAATTAGACTAAAAGCGATTAAAGTTAAAAAAAAAATTGAAAACCTTTGTGATAGCATTAAAAATTATAGGACAGAAAAATAAAGCGTTGCGATATCAACTAGTCTGTGGTGCATTTGTATCATGTATACTCGTGATCTTCACATCAGCTTACTACAATATCGCCATCATTGGGTAAAATCTATTGCCAGACAATGATAATGAACTTAGTGATGTTTATGACTAACTCGGCCATTTTTGTGCAAAACTGAGGCATTCAGTAGTTTAGTATAAACGATGTTTCGCCCTAGTAGTAGAAGTATAAGATTGTTATACCTGGAATCTAGCAAACAAGTCAACACTACCCTGAAGAAGCCATTTACAAATATGGTCGAAGTTCATATTTTATTGCAAACCCCTGAAACGGTCTCAATCCGAAAAGCTTAGTATTTTGAGATTCAATGCAATATGGCAGTTTAGTATCAAATCTTCCACAACTGAATGTAGACTTATTGACATTTAACAATTTTTACTTTTTTTTTTGTTCTCATCCCACTCTTGAGGGTTTTCTCCGACCAAAGAGAAAAGGTTTAAATCTAGGGTTTATCAACTTATAAATGTCTATAAATACATTATTAATTATTAGCTGAAGTTCGTCTTTTCCATCTGGGTAATGTATAGTTTCTCTCATACTGGCAAAGAAATAATTAAGTTCTAGTCTGGCCAGTTGCACAGTCAACCTCAAAACACTTTGCTCGCCATGTTTGCAGTTTTGTTTTCTTCTGTTAAATTGTAAAACAGAGTAGTTTTCTTAATTTATATTTTGCTCCTTGTAGTGGCTGTAAACTCTGACAGTCGGCCTTAATATTTTTCTTTTTTCAATTTCGTCTAAGACTGAAAGTTTTATCTCGACAAGTTTTCTTATCTTCAAATTTCTTCTCTTTTCTCTTCGGGATTTTTATGTGGCCCGCCTCCAGAAATCCAATTCCGATACACCCAATCTGTTTTGCAACTTGTTGCTCGCTGTCTAAGTTTCTGCTACTATATTCTGCAAGATGCTCTGCATTCTTGCTGTATATATATATATGTGTGTGTGTGTGTGTGTGTGTGTGTGTGTGTGTGTGTGTGTGTGTGTGTTTTGTACTCATCTGGATATTGCTGTTCCACAATATATTGAATTCCTATTGCCTAGTAACAGTTTTCTATATCTAATTCCGAAGTGCCATCCATTTACACATAAAATCCAAAACTTATTTATTGTTTTTATTGTAAAATGTTATTATCATTCTATCAAGCTTTAGTAATAAAATACTATTTGAGATCTATAAGAGATCGGATGGTAAGAAATATATATATATAGATTAAATAGATAACATTAGTGAGCATCTCAATCAATTTATATAACATTGAAGAATCGTGCTTGGGATGAGGTAGATGCTCCAGTTCCATTTAGAATGTATTGGCCAGATAGAAGAGATACCCTCCTTGGCTATAAATTCTACAAAAAAGCTCTTGGAATAAATTGAATGGTTTGTAGGTAAATTGCACGTCAGTGATTTGTCGCGCATTTCTCCCCTTCCCTATATTGTATCCACTTCAATTCTATTTTATATATTTGCTTTCTGAACAATCTTCAATTTTGTAAAATTTCTTTATTCAGCATTTATATCAGTCTTTCACGTTTCTTTTTTTTTAAATTCTATATTAATAGTGGTTTAACTGTAATTATCTTGTGCACAGAGATAAGCTACTGAGTTTGTTTTTTCAAATTTAAGGCGCGTCAACATCTAAGGTTATTGGCACCCGGAGCCTTCTCAGTGCACTGCCGGCCTCCGGGCAGTGTCCTCTCGTTACATGCAACACTGTCCACCACCGGACAGTGAGCTGTAGAGACTCCTAGGAAGGAAAAATCTAAGGGTAGCACAGCTGACTCGAACCCGGTGAAAGTCCAGTTTGTTATTTGAATTTTTTTCTTGTAGCTTCAGAAACAATATCAGAGATTTCTTTCTAACAGTCCGCCTCATTTTCGGATTTTGACCTGAATGGGTTTCCACAAAATGAAGCAGGTCACGAAAAAATCTCCGATGATGTCTAACACTACGAATTCAAGCTTCTTGTTACAACAAAGATACTTCGGTAAGTTGTTCTTTTTTGGATATTTAATCTGTTTTGCTTAGGAATGCATATAAATTGCGTGAAAGTATTTCCCCAAGCATTTCTTTGAGAACGTGTCATCTCAAATATCTGACCCTGGTATTGGCGTAAAGTAGGCTAGGTGTCCTGCCTAATTTGATTAAATGACTAGTTTTTCAATCTATCCAATACCTACCAGGACTGTTAATTTTATCCCATTTAGAGAGAGAGAAGATACTTCAAGTCGTTGTGTTTTATCCCTTTTATAAATCTTTTCCAACTGCAAATCTACTCCCCTCCGTGTCCCTCTAGCGCTTTTCCAATTCTTTTTTCCCTCTTTTGACTTCTTTTTCTTGGCGACGGCTACTTCTGGCTCAGGACCACAAAATGGTAATCAGAATCCTATCTTAATCAACGCCGCCGTGTCCGGGTATTCAGAAAACTTCTACTTTGCTCCTCTGAGCGAGGCCATTAAGTCTTCTCCTACATTCACTCTCTAATTTGGAGCTCAAGCAGCATTATTCAAATCATTCTGTGCAGCTTGGCTATCAGAAAATAACCTCAGTTTTTTAACTTCTCCCCTGCCAGTCTTCCACCATGCAGCAACATTCAATGACCCAATGGGCTCAGTTTGGAAATGGTGGCCATACCTCCTAAAGCCAAGAACATTTTTTGTTCAGCCCATACAGCCAAGGTCTGCTAGACAGACCAGTTTCCTTATGCCTGAAGCCAACATAGTAACAGTTAATAATACCATGACTTTTTTTCATTAGCCCTTTGAGGGTGTTACTGCTAATACTGATCTTATAATCTCTCTCGAACACTTACCTTGCTTGCCTTATCTTGCCCTCAATGTTGGAATGACTTCCCTTGAAAATACTTACCCACACAATTTTGTATCTTATTCTAAGATGACCTTTCATTGCCTTCCCAACAACCGAGGGTTGTAGAAGTTCCAGTGCCATTAGCATTTCCAAAGCCGACGTCACTTTGCCCTCATGTTTATGTAATGTTAAACAAGCCATGCATTGAACTCCCTGCAATATCTTGATATTTTTCCCTACCTTTACCCCCAGCCATCCCGCACTTACTAATTTTTCATAAATCCGGCGAAGACCTATCGGTCTCTCCATCACTGCCCGACAACTTTCTGTTCTTTCCTATAGACGTTCTCACTACCAATTCAATTTATTGTTCATGACAACTCCAAAATATATAACCTCTACACAAACTCAAGACCTTGCCGAAGACACTAGGCTTATTGATTTGAAACTTTCGAAAGTTGCTTTAAGATTTGTGTATTCGTGTTTAAAAGAGTTTTAAGACTCATTAAAACTTTCTTAAACAGCAAAGTTGCTCTCTTTTTATTTACAAATTGTTGGAGCGATTGGGCGAAGCTTATTGTTTAATCTTAATCTTATTGCATACAATTTCAGTGCTGTATTCGCATAGGCGTGTCATATGCGTAGTACGCAGCCTCTGTAGCGCTGTTGTGCGATAGAAACGGAAAACATGAATCAGTGGCGCTGTCATGTTACGTGGGAGAAACCACATCATATTTCCATTGTATTTACATTGAATTCTTGTTAAGTATAATGGTATGAGAAGGAGAGAATTGAGATTATGAGATGAAATAAACTGGAAATAATGCTGAACACTATATAATGAGAAAGTAACACAAACTGCTAGGACTTTACACGTAAATAGAAATTAGAGATTTAGACTGAGTAAAGAGAATGGTAGTAGTTGGTTGCTGACGCGTTGTAAGTGCTATATAAATTGTTCTAAAGACTATCCCCTGTAGGGCTAGCGCAGCTATATTTAAAGAGAGTCTCCCATTCTAGTCTGGCCTAAGTAGCGAGTGAGATTTTCTCAATTTTGTGTGTGCGTATGTGTGTGTGTGTCTCTCTCTCTCTGCTTTAGATCCCTCTCTTCCGATCCTATTACATTTGCCATAGTATGAGACAACGGTTTTTGACAAGTTCTCTTAGCACTGTTCATTGTAAGCTTTGCCACTTTACTGAATGGATATGATCCTCTTAATAATTCCTGCTCGAAAAAAATTATTGCAAAGAAGTTTAAATTAAATTAGTTACTTTTACTTTTCAACTGTAGTGAAACTTATTCTTTGTGAAAATCAAATTTCTTAGTGAGTTTGCCTAATGTCCCAATAATTCTATTGCTTTGAGCCTCATATTTGTTTACTTTTTGTATATTTCTCATTTGTGCTGAATACTACTAGAGTTTGATAGTATCGTTTCAATTTTAGTGTACGCCTGCTACTTCAATTACTAAAAACATGCATTTTCTTATGAGATTGCCATTTTTTGTTTTGTTTCAAAAGCTTTAGTGCTTGTGCTTTCATAAGTTTCGGAGATAATATGGATTATCCTCCTACGTGAGGAAAATATGGCCTAAAAAAAGTGGGAAAATCCAGATCAATGTTCACCATTTCCTCTGTGGAGGAAGAAAAGATAAAGTAGTCACTTGCAGGAACAGTAACTTTATCTTAGACTGACATATTGTTCCTTCCTTACAGAGACGAATTGTGATGAATTTTTTTTTTTACTTTCTCTTATTTTCTTTATTAAGTAATGAAAAAACTCGATCAGTATAAATTTAGTTGTATTTTTACTTCCTGGATGATAATTTGATTGAAGAACATATCCGTTCTTAACAGATAAATATATTAAACCAATTATAGCATCCGTCGTTAACGTGTTGTAACTGTGTCCCTGTAAACACACTGCTCGGGAGTGTTTTATGGTGAATCTTCCTATTCAAGTCTAACTAAAAATTAACGTCACAGAGTATGCACAATTGAAATTGAATAAAACTGAAATTTCTAGGAACGCTATTGCCTTGAAATATAACCTAACCCTTTAAATCTGATCTTTAGGAGAAAGTGAATAAAATAAGAAAATTGATTGAGAAATCAGCCTTCATCGATTTCTATATTTTTACTGCTTCAGATTGGAAATTAACGAATTTTTTTGGGCGAATGGTTGTCGTAAGGAAAGGATGGGGAATGAATGCCATTACCTTTTGAGATCTATATTGGGACTTTATTGAAATGATTAAGAAATCTCTTATTTTAATAATGAGCAGCCAAAGAGGTTTCTTTCCATTTATTCTAATAAAAACATCTGTCAAACATTGGTAGTTATTTATTCCATTTGTTTGTGAAATCTCATTTTCCTTAATAAGGAAAATATAATCCAAAAAAAAAGAAAACAAAAAGAAGGTTGCCTTGTACATAATTTGTTGAAGTAAAATCCAGCTTATCAAAAATATAATACTTTCCAAGAGACAGTGTACCGTAGAGTGGAGTAGCAGTCGCCATTTTATTCAGAGGCAGTGAAAAATCTTTTCCAACTGTCCCTTGTAAGGAGTCTGTGTTGACGAATGAATATGCTCTGCTTTGTATTTGTTCTGTGCGCCACTAGTACTGTAAAGGATTCCAGCCTTTGAAGATTGCTTTTACTTTAGACGTACAGAAGGGAACATATATACTTATATAAAATATATATAACGTAAGGCCAGATTGTGTATTATGTCCTACATATTCCTTATTTACATTTCTCTATTTCCTTCATAATTAGGATTCTTGGAATTATATTTTTGTTATTATTTACTCCGGTACAATTTTTTCTTTCAGAGAAAGGAAATAGAATTTCATTTAATTAGTTAAGAAAATATCTAATTCTGACGTTTAATATATATATTTTAATTGAGGGATTCATTTGTATAAATTATAATTTATAACAAGTTTGCAAAATTTACGCTTATTACTGTAAAAATTTAAGTTAAAACTGTGGAGAGAACCACTCTCGAAATATATCCGTCAAACTAACTACTGGATCTAGATTAATATGGTTTTGTGCAAGGATTTTTCTGCGACCCTCGAATTCTTGTCATTAAACAAAAAAGAAAAAAAAAGTACTTTCAGGAGGATGATAGCTTCCGTGGAACAAAAAACGGTAATTTTATTTAGTGAAAAATTAATAAATAACTCGAGTAAACGTATAGGTAAATTAGCATTAGAATTGAAGTCACTAAATTGATAAGGGCCGGGGATTTTATCCATCTTTTAGCATACTTATGTTTATTATTTCTGATCGGTTTCGTATTCTCATCCAGTCAGAGTAAGGCTATCAAGTTTTCGTGTATTAAGTTGATTTCAACTTTTTGTTTCTGTGTTGATTGGACTTTATGCAACTTGTTGATTGTGCACTGAAATCAGATATTTCTAATCCTGCTTTTCACATCCAGTGTTTTTAAGTGTGGGGTTTGGTATGATTTTTCACCTAATGTGGAATTAAAATTTCAAATTTAGAAGAATCTTGAGATACAATTCATTGGGTTTCATTTTATAAGAACAAAGAATGTAAGCAAAGGTCTTTAATAGCACCGTGTGGGTCGCAGTGCAGTGATTGACTGGAACCAACAAGTGTGAGTCTACAGAAACATTTAGTTGAAGTGAACTCTCTACACAAACTTGGTGAATTTGCTCTGACGATGGATGAATATCCGAAACCTGTCAGGAATAAATCTAATATGCATGCTACGACGGATAAAATAATGGTTGTTATCCAGCATTGCTGCGGACCCAGCCACATTTTCAACGATTGACTGGAAGTTTGAGGAAAGAAGGAAAAGAGGAAGGCCCCAGTATCAGGTGGGAGAAAGGAGTTAGGAAATCCACGAGCGGTTACAGACTCGTAGAGTCGGATGCTAAGGATAGAAACAAATTGATAAATCACCTAGCGATGAAAGGAACTAGGCAAATACCTCAAAAAATAAAAAAAATCTCGTGTGGAACATTCAAACGACTTTCTCTTAGATAGCAGTCGGGGGGGGGGAGGCGGTAGTTGTTGGAGGGGAAGGAGTCAAGTAACTACCTACCAGACTTGTAAATATTACAGTCTAGTAATCAACTTTAAATCAACTGCATATAACTTTTGAAATTTACTTCTACAAATTTCACACAACTAACCAAAATATTTTTTTTGGGGGGTAAAGTATTTCAAATAAAAGTCGTACATAAGGTAGCATATCCAAATTTAATGCAAAAATTTATAGACAATTACGAGAAATTCCAACTCAAAAATGTATTCTGAAAAATAACACTTGTGATTGATAGCTTTTGTTCAATTTGGAATTGTAACAACTCTTCTAATTTATACTGATATTATATAAGTAGAAGAAACGGATATTGTACAAATGGTACTTCATAGGGAATCTTAACTTTACTGTTCCCCAGAACTCCCCCTCACCCCCAAAAAACAATTTTCCAATTCGTTGGAGCCGTTTTTTGAGAAAATTCCAAGAAACTGAAACAAAAAAAAAATAATTAACGGATATTTTGTGTTTATAAATAACTCAGACCATTTCAAAAAAAAAAAACGATTTTTTTTTTTTTTACTCGAATATTTCCGGTGAAAACTGAAATTTCGATAATTTGTCACGATCGTAAAATACATTCTCTTACTATGGATTAAGAAAAAGTAAAAAAAAATATCGAATTTAAATCTTGTGTTATGGTAAAAATCCGATGACTTACTACTTAATTTCTATTTAAAAAAATTGTTTTATTGCGTTGTTGCTCAGCTTCTTCTTGAAATTATAATGTACTCTCCATTTCTAAATTGTAAAGAAATTGAAACTTCAAATTGTTAAAAAGTTTTGAGTAAATGTTTTATTAAAAAACTGCCTTAGTACGTAGGCGCGTATACTTTTCGATAAATGAATACTTGATATAACAATTACAAGTTCAAAGTTTCTCTTCTCCATCTTCTTCTTCTTCTGCTTCTTCTTCTCTGGAGAAAGTTGTGCTGAAAAGAATATGAAGAAAGTTGTAGAATTTTAGGCAAATTAGTTCTTGACTACTTTATCATTTAATATGGAAGTGAAGAATTTCCCATGCAGAATATTCTTGCTATATTGAACTGAAAAGAAAAATTTTTTTTTTAATTGCTTTGAACTCAAAAAATTTCTTGTGAAACTATTACTGGACTTTGTTTTACATTCATATTAGTTATAATTGACTATTAATTTTTTTTTTTTCTAAATATTTAGTGTTTAGTTTAAACCCAAACTTAATAAAACGGGACTTTTTATAGAGAAGCGTGACTTTCCAGTTCTCTCAGAATCGACTCAAATCAATTTCAGAGTGTTCTGTGAAGCTTTCCTCTCAATCGATTTTATTCCAATCAAACACTTCCTTTATTATCCAGTCATGATCCAGTTGGAGAGGCGGAAACAAGGTTCCTGGACAGCCAAAATGTTTCATTATATGCTGAGGGTGTTCGACTATTATATCTATTGTACTACCAACTAATATACAATAGATACACTGTAGGTAGACTAGCAAATTTGAAGAAAATCATTAACCGGAATAGCGACTTTCAGAATACGTTATTTTTAAATAAAAAAAAAAAAAAACTAAAATAACTTTTTGTATGTTTCGAAAATAACTAAAATTATTCATAACTGTATAGATAATATTAAACTATCTCTTTTATTTGAAACATTTTTTTCAAAACAAAACAAAAAAAAAAATAGATTTTAAGGAGTATTGCCGAATTCGTGGCGTTAAAGTGCAAATGTTATTTGGAGTTTGTTGAATTTTATTGGCGCTCTCTTCTGTACAACAATGGAATCATTTCTACCAACTGCCTGAGTAATTCTACCTACTAATAATACCACTTTATTTCTGTTTACACAAATGATTAGAATTTAATTTTTTAAAGAAATTGGTCATTTTAGTACAATAAGTGTATTATATACCAGATTTTTTTCTTTTTCATCTACTACCAAAGAAACTACTAATTTATGGATGTCAAAACCAGATTATACTCTTATATAAACGTTTACATCAATTACAAGTCCAGGATGTATCTTTTATTTTATTATTGGTTACACATTGAAGGTCATCCCTATTTATTGCTGAACTCCATAACATTTCAAACGTAAAACTTTCTTCCATTTGTGGCATATTCCTTGTCTGCTTCATCAGCACTTCTTATCCGTCTAGAACCGTTATCTAAACGTTCACCCTTTACTTTTTAACATTTTCTTTTATGTTATGCTTACCTGTCTTACTTATCACAACTTCTTTATATTCTTGTCTGTTTGAAATTGATTTTTTTTCTGTTATACGTGATGAAGACTTTCCTAGTTTATTCTTTTTGCATAAAAGAGGGGAAATTTCAGGAAATTTGGCTACGATTTGTGGAATGGTAAGAATTAGGGAACAAATTCTTTTGTTCTGTCTTCCTTGACAGTTACCTTACCTGAGATATTGTATTGCAGGTTAGTCATTCATTAATGTTGAATTTGTAACATCAGTCTGCCTTCAGGCCATATTGTACTCTGTTAACATCAGTTCTAAGCACTGTCACATCTCTCATCTTTGTAACTTCCACCAGCCATCTAAACAGACGTTGCTATTTCAAGTTGTCCAAAATTTAGATTAATGTATTTCTATTGTGCCGTTTAAAATAATATCGTGTTGTTAGCTTAAAATCCAGTTATCGGCTAATTTGTCTGCCAACTGTTAATTACTATCTCTAAATTTGTAAAGAAGATAATTATGATTTCTACCGACTTTTCCCGGTTAAAGAAACATTTTCATAATCATTTTTATTACTTCATTAAAATGTTATTACTTTTTTATAACTTTAATTTAATTTAACTTTTCTTGCTTTATTAAGCAAATTGTGAAGGGATGAGGGGAAGTTTGTGAATTAAAACAAAGCTTCTTTAATTAACGTTAAAAGATTCATGATATGGCTGATTTGAATATTTTACGACCAAGTAATGTAATTAGCAGTGAGAAAAAAGGATTTTATATGAAATATTAGCTAGTTAAGTTATTGAAATAAATTAAACAATAATGCTCTTTCTGAAACAGTCTAACTCGCATATAATCATATCATCAATTTTTAATTATGAAGCTGCCATGGACGAGAGCATTATAAAGTAGTGTAGTGGAAGAAACAATGCAAAAATAAATAGTTTTGAAAAATATTTTAAATGAAATAATTTTGGCAAAAATAATGTATTTTAGAGTAAGGTACTATAAATTAAAGGTCATTGTTGCTAAAGAGACAAAAGCACAGGAATCCGTTAGGAAAATAACAATGCCACTTGGCCAACTGTTTTGCAAGAGAAAATCCCCCGTTAGAGAAGGCATTCCTTCAGGACAGTCTGCATTCTGCTTTCAAAGCCAGAACACTTGCTTCAGGAATCGCTCTCTTAAACTCATGCTAGTGATATAGATTTGCCTTTATTCTAGATCATTTATTAAAATACAGTTTGTTGTAGACACTGAACCAGAACACTTGTTTTTCCTTTTCTTAGCATCAGTGCATATTAATAAGTTAATAATTTATTTGCAAATAACTTGTAGTTATTGTTTTAATAGAATATATTTATTGTTAGCAGTGGTGACTACTTTCTTATTTCTCTTAAACATATATACTTACAAGCCCTTTTACTAAATCGCTCACGCCACAAGCTACCAGCACACTACATCACATCACACCAACAACATTTCAGTAGAAACTTCAGAGACACTGATTTTTTTTCTTTTTCATCATCATTATAATCACTCCTCTTCTACCGCCTAAGCAGTATGAGGAGGAAGTTTACATAGCCTCTTCCAGCTTTGCCGGTCATGGACTAACTCATATCTTTTTCTCCAATCTAACCCTCTTTTTTGGAAGGCATCATTCACCGCGTCCTCCCACATTAATCTAGGCCGACCTCGGCCTCGCTTGCCATCCACTTTAGTTTTATATGTGTTACGGGCAATTCGGTTGGGCTCCATACGAAGTAGATGCCCTAGCCAGCCAGCGTAGCCTATTCTGTTCGATAGACTCGATTGCTGGTCTTACGTCGAGGTTCGACCTAATGGTAGTGTTACGGACTCGGTCTCTTTTGGATTTGCCTTCAACTTTCTTGAGGAATCTCATTTCCGATGCCTCAATCATTGATTTGTGCTTTTTAGTCAGGGTCCATGATTCCGAGGAATATGTTAGGATTGGGAGGAAAGTTGACTTGTACACTGCTATTTTTGTTTTCTTTTCCACCGCTCGCCTATTCAGGAAACCTCTTTTTATAGCATTAAACAATTTATATTACCTCCGTATCAATGTAGCCATGTTCATTTAAGTGTTTTTTTTCTTTTTAGTTCCTTAAATCAGGATTAACGGAGATTTTATAAATCATTACTGTTTTTTAAATGTTCTCAATCAACATATTCAATTTTTCAACATATTCTCGTATATCGGCCGTTTTTAATCTTTTTTAGTAATAACACTTTTAGTAATCTCAAAATACAATCTCGCACCTCACCGTGAAATATGTTCCAATTACTACTTACACTTACTTGCTATAAGAGGACTTTTGTTATCGTGACAAGTTTTCAAATTGAGTGGTCATTGGAAATACGTGTTTTGAAGTTATCCGAGCAGAATACAAAATGTCCATGTTTATGTAAATAAAATATCTCAAACCGAAAATTCGCAGGAAGCTCAAACTTTATATTTCATTTTGGTATCTGTCGGTGCGGATCCTGTACCAAGTTTTCAGTCCAAATTTCATGAACCGGAAGTATGATTTTTTTTTTGCGTGATTTTTCTAGAACACGACTCCAACAAGTGGTCTTTTATTCAACATTGTATTCGTGTAATAATAATAATGATAATAATAATACTTTATTTGTCTGAGGAGAGGGACCAAACCCTACGCTATCTACGCTATCCCTACGCTTTAGAATACTTTACTTACAAAAAAATTATGAATGCACACTGTGTTTTAAATTTTACCGTATGGATTGAAATCCCTCTGCCGGAGATTGACATGCAGAATACATGAAACGAAAATTTTTAGAAGAAAAATTGAATAAACGTAAGAGATTACCAAATAAGTGAAATAATTTAAGTGGAAATCAGAAAAGTTCTTTTTTTTTTTTAAAAAATTACATAAATTAATTAAAAATGAATAACTAAAGAAGAAAATTAAGAAATATATAAAGAAATAAAAAAAAGAAGAAAATTAAGTGAATAGAAGAAATTGGGTAAAATTAGTATGCTAGTAAATTAAACCTTTAGACAAATTCATAGCTGTGTTGCCATGCTTGGACAAGCACAAGACATAAGGATTATCTCTGCTGAATGTTGGGATACAAGACTAAATGTATCGAAGTCTTGCGTGATTATAGATACCTTGGGATTCTTTTTACACCCAGGCTTTCGTTCCTTGCCCATTTAAGGGAGAAAGTGCGGCGGCAAAGCAGGGAGTCAATAGACTTTGGGATAATTTTATTTCATAGAATTTAATCCTTCTTGCTCCAAATTCTATTTTGTCTCGGTTGTTAGCTATTCGATATTTTGTTATGCCTGTCACATTTGGAGTTTTCAGCGATAAGAGGTGGCCGAAAATGTCTAGAGGTTTTTCATTAAGCAGCTGTTTACCCTCCCTGACTTGACACAAATTTTTGTGTGATACTTGGATACCTCGGTTGATCTTGGTGTTATCTTGGAATATGAAAGTTTCATTTTGATTATGTTAGAAATGTCTTCCTTATTTCCAATGCTCGTTTTCCTAGAATTACGGCAACTGAAATTATCGAGAAGAACACATAAGTTTTCTTGAAAATGTGCTGGGTCCGCACTGCTGGATAACATCCGGTATTTTATCCGTCGTAGCATGTATATTGGTTTAACAGGAACAAAACCAATATGCATGCTGTGACGGATAAAATACCGGACATAAGTTTTCTTCAGAAATCGCTACCTGTAGAATATAATCTGGAATTTGTTATTTCTCTGGGGAACATTTCATCGTGGCTGTCTAACGTTTCAAAAAACAGCAATTAAAATCAGCTTTTCTCATCGGTAAATTTGAGGTCAAACCAGTTTTTCATATAGTTACTCATATAAAGGGTTTTCAATCACCGTCTTCATCTTCCCTTTTATTGATAGTGCAGTAAACTCACTCGTAGTTAGATAGAGCTTCACTGGCTATTTAATTTACGAGTAGAACTGCTTTTCTTAAATTACATCCCGTGGTTTGATAGAGATATGTCCTTTGTGCAATTCCAGGGCCAGGAGATACTGTTTTCTCTCTGTGGCATCGATTTTAATTGATACTTTATGGCATCAATGTTCAGTTTTAACAGAAATCCGTTTTCTGAATTGGATCCAGACCACAAATTCACTTTTACCTTCAAATGGAGAATTGCTTTTAATCGTATACTTGCTATTTGCTTAGAACAAGTCTTCCCACAGATTAGGATCTATATTTTAATAATATATTAACCTTCTTTGAAAAATAAATAATTTTATTACTTGACTATTGGCGTTTTATGCTTTAGATTTCAGTGTTTCAAGAACGGATCAATTTTTTATTCCAACTATACTTTTCAGCTCCCCTTCAAAGTATATGCTACTCCAATAAACATCTTGTTGTTTTGTGGTCGCTAGTTTAATATGAGTTCTTTTGGTACATATAGTCAAATTTGCTTCCTACATAAGCTAATTAATTGCATACATCAATAATATTCTTGTACAAAGTTATTATGTGGGCTTGGAATTTAATTAATTTTTTACAATCTATAAATAGAATATGAAATTATGGTTATCAATCGCACCGCTAGATAGTTGTAGTTTAAGTTAATCCCACTTTGGCCTTCAGCCCTTTGAATTAGGAGTATAATTCTTAAATCATGAATGGAAGATATTGAACTAAGTAAACCCCTGTAGATCTATAGCTATCTATATAAAAACAAAACATGTAAGAGGGTAGCTAGAAGGTCATATCTGTCCCTAATCCAATTTCATCGATTCCATAGTATACTGGACAGAGTAACCTTTAGCGTAAGTACTCTATGTCCTTCCAAAGAACTGAATTCATTCAATCATTTAGCCAAAATGTCACAACCTAAACAACCATTCATCATTTGAATGGATGCTTTTTTCTAATTTAAAAAAAAAAAATTCTGGAGTGAAACACTCACACGTCACTTTTCTTACAGCAGTTTACACAATTATAATTGACTAATTTTCTTTGAACTTATAATGTTTACCAAATATCTTTCCATATCTTTTTAATTACTCTCTTTAAAATTACATGCTCTTTATATACAGGCGACTGAACTAACCCGCTTTCTTAAACTTCTGCTTCCAGTTCTTCCTAGTTTATCCCAGTACTAGCTTGAGGAAGAATTGCATTAAACAGGAAATGATTTCAGGGGAGTCATTTAAACTATTGTTTTTTATTTTATTCCAACAACAATGCTGTTTATAGTGAGAAGAAGAAACTTGTTGGTAAACAAGATTTAAGTTTTACATTTCTGTGTATATTGTATCGTATATTGTATTTTTGTGTCTTGTTTCATTGGTAAAGCCAACAGCAATCTCCTGTAATTCGAACCCGGGCCATTACAAATCTTTCATCCTTGTCACCTCGGAACCAAGTGCCCATAGGTTCACCATCACTCTTCTAGAACATTGTGATCTACTTTGTAATAGAGACACATGAATTTATTGCCCCCTTGACAATACAGATTATCCGTTCAGTTAGTTAATATTCCAAATTAGAATCTCATTTGTATTAAATACAACAAAAAGTAGTGTAAACATATATCATAAAAATACGTTCCAAAAAGAAAAAATAATATATTTTTTTTAATTCCACTAGAGGGCAGTACCGGAGCTTGCGCTCATCCCTGCATGTCCAAAATAAATGTAATAAATTAATAAAATTACATATTGCCTTAGAATAGCTGATGGTGGAAGGGCAATTGTATGAAATAGTTAAAATAAATAGAGCAGCCGCTTGCATTTAGAATAATGGAATAAAGTTCTTATGAATAATTCCTCCTACTTTAACAATGTAATTTTCTATTATGAATAAATTTTAACTAACATTAACCTTAACTGCTCCATATAAATGCAACTAAGGGAGAGATATTTTTATTACAAGTATAAAAAAAAAAAAATACTAGCTCACATTATTTCATAATCTACCTAATTTATTTGTTTTATCATACGCTAATAAATTATTAGTTTTTATTTTATGATATTTCATTATTTTATGAGGGAAATTGCTGACATGAATTTATAATTGATGGATGTCATGGATTTTTTTTTAAATTTTTTTATTGAAATTTATGTAATGAAGAAATTTGGTGAGGATCGGTCAAGAAAGAAACATTCAATGATGCGAATATCGACTGAGTTTCCGGCCTTTATCAAGACTTTAATCAAAAAACAATTTAATGAGGAACCACAATGCATTAATAATATTGTAAAATAAATAATAATAGTAACAAAAAAAAAATAATTAAAAATAATATTGAACTTAGATATAGATAGTCTGAGGATGTGATGAAAGAATTTTCAAACATACACATTTGTTACATCGCAGAAACATAAAAAAAGAAAATTAAATTTACTAGTTCCTTGTCTTCAAAGAAGTGAAAGGGCTTTGAGGAAATTTTTAGGGGTGGGGAAGGTTAAACGGAATTCTAGAAGGTAATGTTTTGCAAAAACCGTTATACAGTGCGTACAGATTATTGGTATCACTCCGAAAATTAACAGAAAATTTATTTCTTTTGATATATAATATTTCTAATATATTTCTTTTTTTCCTGTTAGTTTCTTGTGCTAGTATTTTTATCATTTTTAAAAATGACAAAGACAACACTACTGCACTGACGGAACATTTTTAGGGAAAAAAAATCATAAATTTGATTTTTCTAAAACAATAATACTAGCAAAAGAAAGTAACAGGAAAATAAAATATATTAGAAATGATATACTCGTATATCAAAAGAAATAAATTTTCTGTTAATTTACGTAATGATACAATGATACCAATAATTTGCCCGAACTGTATAACGGTTTTTTCAAAACATGACTTTCTAGATTTGAAATAAACAAAATTATTGGTGCCTATTAAAAAAAAAATGACTATCCAACACTTCTAATGTTTACTGCAACTCTTGTACCCTAGTATCAATTTCGATGATGTAATTAAATTTTATCTCTCAAAGAAAGTATGCCATGCAGCTAGAAGCTGTCTTAACAGGTATGAGAAATTGAATTAAAAGCCGACCATTTGAGGAAAAATCAACTTCCAAGAATACATTCAGTCTTCAAATCAACTCTGACGATTTAACAAATTTCAACCTTGAAAGTTTCACCAAGCTATTCGCAATAGTTTATCTATCATCATTAGAACAAGCATTAACCAACGCTGCATTCATACATTCATCTTATCACCCACTATCATCACTCTTTACTCGGTCACTCAATCCTCTAATATACGCTTCTCTCCTTACTCAGTAAATCGTTAAAATATAAATTCTGAGTATAGTGTGAGTTTGTCTGTCCATTATTTGCACCATTCGCCAACTTTACCAATGGCTGCCATTATATTAAAGGCTGTAAGAGAATTAAATTTTTTTCTCTACATTCCATCAACTCCTAGAAATCTGCACGGTCGCAATGTTTCATTCTTTGAAAAGGGCAATTCAAAATATGTTACAGAAATAGAAGTTTTAGAAAAATTTTCTTTATTCCATAAGCCTACTGACCACCGTAATACTTCCCGTTAACATTAAACATACCGCCGCTTCATACATATCTATTCCTACCGTAACAGGTGAAATGACAGTTTGGAAATAAAGGCCATATTTTTGCGAATGTATTAAGTGTCACAGTAAGTGTTGACTGACTTGTTTGGAAGGCTGGGATACCAATTAATATCCATTAATTAAAATATCCATTGATAAAATACCCCTCTAATAAAGCTTTTTTAAGTTTTCTTTTCTCTCTCGAAAGCAATTGTTATTTGATATTTTTGAATCAAGAATAATGGAATGTAAATACTCCGTGAACTCAGAAAACTCGACAAAGCCTCAACCCAAATTCCTCGAGCTGTGTATGTCTCTTATAACTGAACACAGAATTCCAAAATGTGTGCACAAAAGGCATCGCGACCAATTACTGTAAATTTAGAATTCACTTTAGTAATCGCCTAAAACTGTCTACAAATTTCTTCAATTTTGAAGTCTCGTTAGTAAATCAAATGTAAATTTGTTTAACTAAACACTTCATTAAATAGCAATTAAAACTGTTAACTTTAAAACTCGAACAAATAAAATTTTATAATCATTTAGTTGTTATTGCCAGTGAATTGAATTTCACTTATTTATATTGCTTCTTTTTCCATTATCTTAATCTTTAAGCTTGCCAAGTGCTTATCAAATAATTAAGTAAAACAGACCGCATTTAATTACTACTTCTTATCTCTCTTTTAAATATTATTTTCACTAAATGGTACAATTATTTCTTTTACTGAAATAACTTGAAGCTGTATTTAGCTTTTTTATTAATATAAAACAATAAAATCAGTTTTTTTGTTCTTCGAATTCATCGTATTTAGATGTTAATTCATCGTAGCGATATTAAGTTATGCGAAGCAAATTTCTATTCAGTTCCTAAATTGTATAATTATTGTTTAATTACTTTATAGTGGCCGCAATTGTATGCAATTTTTATGCAATATCTTTTGTAATTTTTTTTTTGTAAAAAATATGACTTCTTTATCTGGATAGATTACTGCATATTAATCTAATATACATGTATAACCTTGTATATTATCTAATACTTAATATAAATAAGTATATTATCTAACCTTGTATAAATCTAATATATATATATATATACTAATAAATATATAATCTTTTCATGATTACCTTGAAGAATGAATATTCATTCATTCTTCCTTAATTATAAATGAACCTCTGTAAATATGGTATAAAATATATACACTATAAACATTCATTTCGCTATTTTGCAAATTTCCGCCCTTGCTGCCGTTCCTTAATTTATTCTATGTCTCATATTGTCTGTTAAGAATCCAAAACAGATCATTCCAGGATCTTCTTCTACTGTGATTGGGAGCTCCTTGCTCGAGAGCTTTTCCAAATCATTCGCATGGTCCTGGACTTGAATAATTTCCTTTTCTATCCGATACTGAGCATTCAGTATTCATTTACATAATATTTTAACCAATTTTAACTATCTGGTTCTTTGTTTGCCTTGCAAATTTTCCCGATAATCCTCCAGAATACCCGAAAATGTTGAACAAGAAATATGCTATCCTTAAGTATTATAGATTAGCTTCTCTATATCATAGTTCATGGCTTCATGTAACTGAATTAGTTAAAAAAATATTGTTTTCGTATTAAAAACAAAACAAAGCAATTTAAGAGATGGAAAGCCTGTTAACTACGAAGTGAGTATGTCTAACAAAGAAGGGTATATTCAGTCTCGAAGTGTGGGAATCTGGAGATTATGATCCTAGCCTATTGCCAGGCCACTATCAAAGCATTGAGTTAAAAAATATTGATGAGTTCGAAAATAGGAAAATTACCTAGACAGAAACGTTTTTGTGTTCCTGGCCATGTTGGCGAAGAAGGTAGGGAGATGACCGACATCTGGCAAGGATGGGCGCAATAAACCCTCATTGGCCGGAACTTTTATGGGCGGTCCGACTAGTCTTGCCTAGAAGAAAAGAGGAGAAAGCTCAAGAGACACTGCTATAGAAACCCTCCCTCCTAGGACTGAGGCAGGGTAAAACTTTTCTCGACAGTCATGACCGGGAAAGGTATGAAGCTGGCATAGGTCCGAGCGAAAATAGGCTTCGAATGGTAACCTCAAAACAATGGTTACACTCAGGGGCCATCTGAAGAAATTAAGCCTAGTGCCTGCAGTTTCTTTGGGGAGATGAGAGAGATTGCAATACACCTTTTGATTGCCACGCTATCATCCAAAAAGGTTTAGAAACCTCGGCACAAACCAGATTTGTTAGGAGAAGTATTGGTTTGGAACCTAAGATAGTGGAAGGAAGGTACAGTTATAAATAATGGTTGAAATGGTAGAGATTTTGACATTACTGCAGCGAAAATTTAATAAAAATTTGAAGGAGTTAATATTTAATTTCCTTTTATAAACCATTTTTAGCTCATTTAAATTAATTCTAATTTAATTTTATTTCATAATTTTTGTACTGTTTTTAAACACTTTTAACTTAGTTGGGTCATTTGGTTGATACAAGGTAAACTTGTTTAGAGTGGATTAACCACGATTGGAAACTTTTTGAAAACTTAAACCTTGTATTACATCCTTTGATTTCAACTCAAGGTTATAACGAATAGTTTTGCTGGATGTAAAGCAAGTTTTACATCAAAGTCTTATAACTAAACTCAAGAACACTATAATTATTTGTATTTTACTCGTAATAAAAATATTCTCCAGTTGTAATTCTCTCTTTGGTTTTTGGAAGTCATTGGAAGAAAATTATGGCTAACTATTTATAAATATGTTCGCCTTAAAATGTGTAAGAAAAATCTCTTTTCAACTTTAGCTTTAATATTGGTTTCCTCTAATTATTTAAAACTGTAGAGGCTTTCGTAGAAAGTTGTCCTTCATTAATCGATAACAGTTTTTTTTTTTTAATCAAATTCAAACAATACATTTTACCCCTTCACCATAAAAGAAAAAATACAAATTAATTCTAAGCACAATAAAAAGAAAAGTTTTTTTATTTTTATTTCCACTAAGAGCAAATTTATCAAAAAATTTGCATAAACCAAATTATCCTAACTTTCTTCCAGTGGTAGATATCGTATGCATTTTTAACATGAATAAAAATTTCTTATAGAGTCCCTTTCAAATGCATTTTCCTACTTACTTGTTAGCAAGGTCCTGGACCTGAGTAAAAGAAGGTTGAAGTGCATTCTAGGCTAGACAGCTATAATTGCCTTGAATTAGTGTGCTTAAATTCTGTGAATTATTTAGATTATGCGGATGACTAAATTGCAACTGAACCCCGCGCAATTTATATGATTTATTTAATCCGTATTCCCTATTCTGTTTCAAGTGTTTTTCTGTAACTGAGTGCAGTTTTTTTTCCCCCATAACTCTCTAATCAAAAAACAAACTACAAATCAAGAAAAGAAGCACAGTTCCATGCAATAACTTATTTGCTTGATACTGACCTATTATAATTCGTTGCTTAGGCATTTGTTAAGCAGACGAAATAATGCTATTGGCATTTGGTGTAGGGTTATTGGCTTTTCGGCCGATGCAGGGCAGTTCTGGAAAGCTCAAAGGTAAATTTCTAGGGAGATCCACATAAATGCTAGATTTTGAATCTTAAAAATATTAAGGAGGTTTGTAGATTTTATTTAATTCTATTTTGTAGATTCTATTTAATCTTAATTTCGTTTAAGCAACCAAACCAATATTTTAATTAACTAGAAATTGGGTTCTCCCGAGGAAAGAGATCGGTCCGAGCGAAAATAGGCTTCCCCGATTTCATCTCAATCCGCCTTATATTATTTAAAAATGCCATGGCCTACACAACAGATGTTTCCGACTGCTGGTTTGGCACCAGATTTTTTGCATCAAATATAAGGAATCGCCTGCCGGCAAATATTCGCCCGAAATGATCCTCAGGCCTCTTCATTTTAACATATATAAGGGATTGATTGGGAAGTGTTTTCTTGTAACTAGCCAGGACCCCAAACGCTAAAAACTAACCTTGAGAGAATTACTCAAGTATTAGTTTTTTTTGTAAACTAATAAGTATTTTAGAGCAAACCAGATCATTAAACCAAACCCGATCATTAGAGCAAGCCAGATCATTAAAACTCATTGAGTTTTCATTGTTCATATTATATACTGTAATAATGAAAACGAAAGAGGAAAAATTAACAACTACGACTAATAATTGAGAAACGAATAGTAATTGACAGAAATACATCGAATGTTGCATTAACAATGAGTTTCTTTCTCAATCAGTTATATATAGGCTCATTAACTTGTAAGTCAATTTTATTTACTTTAAGTTAGAATTGATGTACCCTCTTTAAACAGCCCTTAAGGCCGACTATTTAACTTGACATTATCGTCTAGACTTCTGTCGGTTTTTTCTTATTCGTGTGTTTGGTGTACACTTGTTACCTACTGTAAATGGGGATCATTAGTGAACCCACTTCCGTTTTCTTTCTTTTTCTTGATCGCTTTTGTTATCACTTTTTGTGCACGTGTTTATAAGACAGCCGTTACTTTATAAATTTTACATCCGAATAACTTAATTCGTTTATGTAGGCAATTTATTTATTACTATTTCTCAAATCTGCCAGCTCCATCTATATCAAATTTTCGAAATTTAGGTTTAATTAAAAATTATGTTAATTAAATTAAACCGTCGATTACATTCATAGGTCGTAATGAATTCATTAATTGTTAACTGGCAGTAACATTTTATCCGAAATGTCAGTCAGCACCAAGTTGTGCAAGAAGTATCGGACATGTTTGCAGTTTTTGCTAGTTCCTTGTCGGTCACGATTGCACGGATGACAAATGTGCTTTTCTCTAAAGAATTATGTGGATGGGATTAGCTCAGTGCTAGCGCGCTGAACTAGCAACTCGGAGATCCCGGGTGCAAATCCAGCCGTGATGCCCTTATATTTACTATTCCTAGGAGCCTCTCTCTATAGCTCACTTTCTCGTGGTGGGCAGTGTTGCCTTTAACGAGTGAATACTATCCGGCAGAGCACTGATGAGTCTCCGGGCGCAAATAACCGAAGATGTTGACGTGCCTTAAATTAAAAAATAACGAATTTTTTATATATATTTATTAAATGTATATAAGTGATAGATATATCAGTGATAGTGCTGCCAAATCAGTAATACTATAATGGATATAAAAAGTAAGTACAACCGGGAAACTGACTGTCATCAGGACTGTTTAGTTACCACTTCTTTTCAATACGGGGCCGATTCCTGGCCAATATGAGCATGCAAGCTGGATTTCCGTGAGATGAGGTTTTCCCGTCGGATTGAAAAGAAGTATAAGAAAGAATTAGAAGTAGCCTAGTAATTCAACCCTCTTGTTAGAAAGTTGGAAACTTGTCAGCTGAAGTGGTTCGGACATGTGTGCAGGAGAGAGGAAGATAGAAGGGTGAGATGTTTGATGGAGGTCACGATTGAGGGTAGATGGCCTAGTGGGAAACCTAGAATTGGTTTTATTGATTAAATTAAGCGCCTAGGGCAAAGGAAAGGATAGCCAGTGACATGCATGAGAAGGATGACGCAAGGGTGCGCTGAAACGGATGGTTAGAGTCTTGACATATCAGGCCTGGCTGAAAGGCATAAAAGCTTGAGAAAAAAGAAGAAGAAGATTTTATTGCTGAAGACTAAATATAACTTTTACTTAAACGCTTCCATCCTACACCTACGCCTAAACTTCGTCCTTCCAAATTTATTAGGCATGATATAAAATGTTTCTATATCTGAGAATATAGTCGAATTACTACATAGGCCACAAACTGGGAGTTATTTTAATAGTTTTGTTAAATTTTGAGTTTAAACTTTTATATGTAATTAGAGAGTTCATTAAAATATGAACAAGTCTAGTGAATGTTTTATTTCAATTTATAATTATGTATAAAAAAAAAAACTGTGCGCGGTTATTTAGAAAAGATGGCTAGATTATTGTTGTAGTACGTAGATGGTTAACAGCGATATGAAATTTAATATTTCTATTGTTTGTAGATATTTTAGATTCCGTTGATGTCGTTTTGAGTAGCATGTTCTCCAGCCAGGTTGAACAATATGGATAGAAGTATAATTCAATAGTATCAAAGGATTCATGACAACTGAAAAGAGCGTTAATATTGTGAGGTATCTTAGATACCGTTTAGGATTAAAACCTTCTTCTACATTGGAAGCAAATTATTTTCTGATTTGGCTTGGCTGAGCTTCAGGATAGTGTTTTGAATTTAACTAAGTAAAATGCCAAATGGGACCATGTTGGTCAAAGGAAAGTTCTGTTAGTTTTGGTGTCTGATTTGCTGACTTAGCTGATGCGGAAATTGATGGAAAATTATGAAGTCGCGGAAACCCAGCAAATTTGATGATGCCGTCGTTACACTTGAGAATTCAAGGGAACTCACAACCAACCAAAGAAGACCTTAGTTTTTTTGAAAAACACTTGACTTTCCGGGTTGAGACCACGTCAATGGTCTGCTAGAAACGGTAGTTTTGCCCATATTGCAATAAAGCTTCTTCAGTTTCGTTATCTACACCTTGAAAACTAATAGAGAAATGAACCTTATTAGAGAAAGGCTATATGGCGGTCAAGATGGCGGAGGAAGGAGCCACGCCACGTCTCTTCCAAGGTTCATTGCTTCATTAGCTTTCAAGATGTAATGATCCTGAAGGGGCTTATTGCATATATATATATATAAATATATTATGATGAATATATCTATATATAAATATTGACGAAATGCAGTTTCTAGCAAACCACTTACGCGTCGTCAACCCGGAAACTCAAGTGTTTTCGAGAATGGCCGCGGAAACCTAAAGGATTATATTTTCAAAATTGACTACTATTGACAGCAATTTTTAATTACGCTAAGTGTCCACTTGTGACAAAATAGTCCCGCAACTAGTCTCGAGACTATTGTCACAAGTGGATAGGGCCTGAGAGCAATCTCAGAGACCTGCGCGGGCTTGTCTCCGAGAGCGTAACTGTCACAAGTGGACATGTTCATTTCTGCTCTCGTGGACTCACTCTCCAGAATTCTGTCAGTGTTTGAAGATTTTCTCAGCCCTCGGTGACTTAATTTCATTCTTGTGCGTATTTTTCATTTTTATTTCGGAATTCTATATTTGTATTTGTATATTGGGTAATCCTTTTTTAATCTTCCAATAGGCGCGCATATAAGTGGGACATGAAAAGGCGCAGAGTATCTGAGAGATACATCAAGCAATTTCAAGCGAAGATGTTAAGTTAATTCCAAATTTTGCCAAATACATTTTGTTCAAAAATAGAAAACGCACCATTATGAATTTCGATGTTTATTTTGTCAATAAAACACAAACAGTAGTAAAAAACAAAAGTTGAGAAAAAAAATAATTTTTTCTGTTCAATTTTACTCTCACAGTTTTAAGTTTAAATACGTAAACAAACAAACTACTGAACTTAATTTTGTAACCAAACTCTATTGTACAGACGACCGACTAAAACAATTATTAAAAAAAACCTACTTCTTCCAGTTTCCGCTTTTTCAATCTTATACGCAATTATAAAAGCTACAGTCTGACGCGCGAACCCATTAGGAAAGAAAAGATAAAAATAAAGAATGTGCGATCAAATCACACAACTGACTGCGAATTGACTCTTAAGTGGACACGAAATGTTCCTGGTCTCGAGACTGCAGTGTCTGTCGACTCTCAGAAAACTGTCTCGAGACCGAAAGTGATCTCAAATGGACAACCCCCTGAGAGTGATCTCGAGACTTTGTCACAAGTGGACAACAAGAATCCACAACGCTTACATTATTAATTTATATTCATTTAAGAGGGCATCTAATTTTGTTTACTGTTAATTATGTGTGGGTGTGGTTTTTAAGTTTTGTATTTCGGTGGTGGGGTGGGGAGGGGGTGGCGTGAGGTTTGAAATAGACGTTGTGGGTGAACAATTGTAAGTCGTTGTATTAGCTTAAAACCTTAAATCGGTTACTATTTATCAGATGTGGTGAGTAAGGGGACATTTAGAGGGAAACACAACGGTTATGTTAGTGTACACATATTAAAGGTTCGATTATAAGATGTGCATCTTACTGTATTTTTGATTAACATCAACACGTAATATTTCACTCTTAGTTTAAATGGTGTGTTTTGTTGTCAATGGGGAAAAAGAATAATGCGGAAGTAGTCTCTCCTCTCTCTCCTCTCTCTCTCTCTCTCTCTCTCTCTCTCTCTCTCTCTCTTTACGGAAATTGCGGATCATAGCTTTAAGAACTTTGTTAAATGTAAAGTGTGCCATAGAGCTTTGTTGTCAGTTATATTATTATAGTTCATGACTAAATAATGTAGAAACTAATTTGGATAGAGGGCTTATCTAAAGGCCTAACTAGTCTCTAATAGACAATATTGTTGATATATGGGTAAACTCGAATATGCATACATATTTTCTAAAATAAACTTATAATAATTTAGATGGGTTTGCTTATTTGTTGGGTTACTTCTTTATTTAGTAATTTTAAACAACTTCTACTCTGAAAGAACAATATATTAGACAAAATATAACAGCAATGTATAAAACCTTCTGTTGTGAAACACATAGAAGATTTTTTCTATAGTATAAAATTCTAAACCGTATAGACGCAAAAGTTCTGTCCCCTAAATACATTAAATTAAAGTCAACTTTTCGAAGAGCAGGAATTTTTTTTTTATGCGAATTTTTCGAAAAATAAGATATATTTTAAAATTTTTGGAAAATTGGTGATTTCTTTTGAGACTGATTTGTAACAGACAGTTTTCGCGTCGATGCTCTCGTTGTTATTACTAAAAACTTCTAAATTTGGGTCAGCCTTTTGTGAGTGTGTATACAATGTTGTTCATATAAAAAACAAAATTTTTATTGTTCATTGCAAACAAAACACTCACAAGATAAGGAATAAGAGAAATTTATGGTCAAGAACAAGAGCTGCTTTGAGTTGATTGAGCTTCTTACTTAAGACAAAGTTATGGAATTGCTTAACCGGCAAGTCCAAAACATCTTTGAATAATGATATATTAAGAACAAATGATGACTGCTAATAATGCCATTAACCGCCTTTCTTTGTAACGAACTGCAATTATGAGAACTAGAATTTGGGACTTAATAGAATGAATTTTTGAAGAAATCTGATGTCGGATACTAACTAATAATCGTAATGTTTCTTCAGTGATATTGGTAAGTTCGTTCAAGGCATATAATGGAAGGTCTCTAATTAACTTATTTTGTACAACCTATTGGCTCATTGGTGACAAATTGTCAGTTGTTCAGCGTTAACCAGGGGGCGCCACGAGGAGGCAACCGAGGAGGCACCATCCCTCAAAACTCCTTGAAACAAAAGGGAAACATATTTATAGCGATGGATCGGCTGTACACGCTAGCGGTAATGCAGGTGCTGGAGCTTTTGCTCCTGATTTTGAAATTTCAGAGCCTGTGGGGAAGCTCAAATCCAACTTCGATGGTGAAGTTAAAGCCATTCTCCTGGCCCTAAAAAGACTAGAACAAGAACGGCCTGGGAAAGCGGAACTTTTTGCTGATTCTCAAGCGACAATTCAGGCATTTACAAGGCACGTCCCTAGTAAGTCTCATGATATACTGGAGGGACGTATTCTTGCGGATAGTCTCATTTCTTCGGGCTGGGAAATTTTTATGTAATGGATCCCTAGGCATTGCGGAATAACTGGAAATGAGAAAGCCGACCAGCTTGCCAAATTGGGATTGCAGAAAGAGCTACCAACGACTCCAATAGAGTTCAACTGACCAAGAGGATCCTGAAAGAAAGTCTCAGGCAGGAGGTGGTTTACAGGACTCCAGGAACAGGCCAGAGGAAACCAGTGGAGAATCCTGAGCACACCAGAAGGTCGGTTACCCCACTATCTGCCCAGAAGCGAAGCGGTTGCATGCTTTAGACTGGCAACAGGGCACGACTATCTCCGGGCCCATTTGCACCGTACTGGTATGGTTGGATCGACCGGATTGTTGCCTATGCGGAAGTGGGTCCTTATGACAGGTAGCCATTGTTTGATTGTGAGTCCCTACAAGATGTGCGACAGCTGTCTGATAGCCAGGCCAGTACTTATTATTTTAATTCAAAGATTTATTGGACTACTCGGAGTAGAATGGCTGAACCATGGTATCGTAAAAAATAGTATCGTGGTATCGTCGAATGGCATCAGTAAAAAAAACAAACAAAAAAAATACCTATTTTGTACAAAGATACAGTAGGGGGCATGCGCATTATTCATGATGAGATATGAAATTTTTGAATGCAGTGTCTTGCTCAGTATCTTGGACAAAAGCACACGAGGAGGAATGATAATTAATTTTTCTGGTTTTCAGATTACACTAAAGCTTATGGGGCTTATGGTACGATAAGCTGGACATCATTTAAAAACAGGTTGGTTTTTGGGGAGTCAAAATAGCGAGCTTAGGGCTTATATTGAACGTAAATACGAACGCTTACTTGAGAACTTGTGCAGAACATGCCGATCGGTTGCCCCCAAATGAGGAGGCTAACTGCTACCGGCTCTTTTAGAAAACTGTTTGCGAGCCTGAAGCACTGCGGATTCTTTTGGCGGGTCTGAATTCCTTTGTTGGGGAGGGGGAATCACCATCTAATGCTTATACATACATATATTCCGTCCTAACTTACTGTAACAGGTAAGAATACTTACAATTTTCAACAAGCTGTTTAAAATTTTATATAAAAAATGAAAATCCTGAAAGAGAACCATATAAATAATTTTTAGACTTTGAAATTATTATTTTAAAATTTTCCAACTTATTTTCCTTGAGAAGAGTTCAATATTACATGATTACGTTGTTACTACCACTTGCAATGCTTCATTTAACTGAAAAGTCGTTAAGAATTTAGGAAACAAAGTTTTGGCATTTTAAAGTCTCTTGGACTTTTCTTACAAATTAATTATTCTGTCCATTTTGAATAGGGCCTATACAATCTTGTTGGAACAAAATAGTCCTTTTAAAATCATTTAGGTAATGACTTTCACCCTCATAATATTGCCTAATAAATGTTACCACTATTATTATTATCATCATTACTATTTTATGTATACACATCAGTTATAACCGTCGCTTGCTATAAATGTATAAAAAATAACGTTCTATTTTTATCTATGTTAATTTTATACATTAATTTTATGACCCAGTTTTAATTTTTTTTATTTTTTTACTTTCTCTTACTCCTAGTAAGAGGAAGTATTGTAATCGTGCCAAATTTTCGATATCTAGTTTTCACCGGAAATATACGTATTAAGGTGCCCTGAGTCCAAAATGGGGTTT